>ML813631.1:94413-108933 GCA_009831015.1 Picea engelmannii | reverse complement strand
AGACAGAGACAGGCGCCCATTCAGTGTTGGGGTTGTCAAGGAAACCACAAGTACCGAGATTGTCCCCATAAAAATGGTAAGGCGAGAATTGTACATACTGTTCAGCAAGCTGAAACAGTGGAGGATTTGGGCAGCAGAATACCAAGGATCTACGCAGCCCTGGACAACAAGCAAGTAGAATTTCAATCGCACATGATTGAAGTGGAAGGTATGATTAACAACCGACCACTTGTTATTTTAATTGATTCAGGGGCTAGCCATAGTTATATAGATCTTAGAGTGGTTGAAAGTTTGCATCTAACGCGAAGCAAACATGAGAAGTCTTGGTTAGTGCAGTTGGCCACAGGGACCAAGAGAAAGGTCACTGAATTGGTTAAGTTCTGTTCAGTGGACATGAAAGGAATGAGCACTAAGGCTGAACTGAACATTTTGCCTTTAGGCTCATATGATTGCTTAATTGGGATGGACTGGTTGGACCAGCACCAAGCCCTTCTGGATTGTCGTAACAAGAGGTTTTCATGCCTAAACGAGGAAGGAAATCAGGTAACAGTCCAAGGAATTCCCAGAGTCGTGGCTGTAAGGGAAATCTCAGCCATGCAGCTGAAGAAATGTTACTGGAAAGGCTGTCAATTATATGCAGCTCGGGTGGAAGAAGCATCCCAAGATGTAGTATCGAATGTGGAAGACCATGAAGTACTCAAGGAGTTCAAGGATGTATTTTAGGAGGTACCTGGACTACCTCCGAGGAGGGACATCGATTTTTCTATAAATTTGATGCCTGGAACAGCCCCAGTTTCGAAAGCTCCTTATAGAATGAGTACGCCAGAGCTGAAAGAGTTGCAATTGCAGCTCGAAGAACTACTAAAGAAAGGTTACATTCACCCCAGTGTGTCACCGTGGGGAGCCCCAGTCCTATTCGTGAAGAAGAAAGATGGGACGCTGAGGCTGTGCATTGATTTTCGACAACTGAATAAGGTCACTATCAAGAACAAGTATCCTCTGCCAAGTAGTCTTATAGTAACCCGGGGTAGTTGAGTGAAAGGGGTGTTACACCATGTCCTCATTATCCATAGGAGGGAAGTTCAGATACTACATCACCTTCATAGATGACTTCTCCAAAAAGACCTGGATCTACTTCTTGACAACAAAGGCCTTAGAAGAGGTACTCAAGAAATTTCAAGAATTCAAAGCCTTTGTTGAAACTCAAACAGGAAAGAGGATAACAGTCCTCGGGTCTGATAGTGGGGGAGAATACACTTTGCATGCCTTCAAGAGGTTTTGTGCTGAAGCTGGAATCAAAAGAGAACTGACAGTTCCTTATACCCCTCAACAGAATGGGGTCTCAGAGAGAAAGAATAGAGCCATTGTTGGTGCAGCAAAAGCAATGTTGCATGATCAGAATCTCCCTAAGTTTCTCTAGGAAAAGGCTTGCCGCACTGCAGTTTATCTCAAAACAGAAGTCCTCACAAAGTACTGGGAAATGTGACTCGAAAGAAGCATTTACAAAAAGGAAACCAGATGTTAGTCATCTCCGCATCTTTGGTTGTGTTGCCTACTTCCATATTCCTGCTGAGAAAAGGACCAAGCTCGATCCTACAACCGGGAAGGGGATTTTGGTTGGATACAATGAATCCTCCAAAGCCTGAAGAATATACATTCCCTCCACCAGGAAAACTGTCCTACGCAGAGATGTAAAGTTTGAAGAAGAAAGAGCCCTACGAAATTCATATCAAGACAAGGACATCTCGGAAACTGAAGCCCCCAGTCAAGAGGAGAAGCTCTCATCAGAAGGGGCAGATCTTCCCACAGTGGAACAACAAGAGAAACAACAACCGACTATCTCTAGGAAAAGGAAACCAAAATGGGTCGAACAACCGCTGAAGGAAGCAAAGGAACAAATAGAGTCACCAAAAACTTCAGTCAAAACAAGTGTACCTCCTCAAAGTTATTCAGGGTATGCTGCCCTCATGAGTAGTATGATCAAATCATAACCAACCTGCTTTGAAGAAGTTATTGAAAGGAAGCCCTGGAGGGATTCCATGATGGACGAATATACCTCCATAATAAAGAATAATGTGTGGGAAATTGTACCGAGACCACTAAACAAATCCGTAGTCAATTCCAAGTGGATATACAAAATAAAACACACAGCGGATGGAAGCATTGACAAGCACACGGCCAGATTTATTGCTCGGGGCTTCTCTCGTAAGGAAGGAGTGGATTATGAAGAGACTTTCGCTCCAGTAACCCGATACACCTCCATTCGTACAGTTATCTCTATTGCCACTCAGATGGGGTGGAGAATACATCAAATGGACGTTAAGACCGCATTTCTCAATGGGTACATTGAAGAAAAGGTCTATCTGGATTCTGGAACAACCAAGGGGATTTGAAGTTCACGGTTTTGCTGTCAACACTCTCAGTCAACATATGGTAGATCCAAGAAAAATACATTGGGTTGCAACAGAACACATTTTGAGGTATATGAAGGGCACAATAGAATTTGGCCTTCAGTACTTACAGGGAGACCAAGTCAATCTAGCAGGTTATTCTGATTCAGATTGGGCTGGAAGTACAGCTGACAGGAAGAATACCTCTAGCTGTTGCTTCAGCCTAGGATCTGGCATGATATCATGGTACAGCAGAAAACAAAAATCAGTTGCACTCAATTCAGCAGAAGCCAAATACATGGCAGCCAGTCAAGCAAGTTGTGAAGCCATTTGGCTTCAGAAGGTTCTTGTGGACCTTTTTGACACAAACTTGGATCCCACCACAATATTCTGTGATAATCAAAGCTGTATCAAGTTATCTGAAAATCCAATCTTCCATGATAGATCCAAGCACATTGAAATTAGATACCATTTCATCAGGGACAGAGTACAAAAAGGGGTAGTAAAACTTCAGTATGTCCCCACCAATGAACAAGTTGCAGACATCCTGACCAAAAGACTGCCAAAGGGAAAGTTTGAATATTTTCGAAAGAATTTGGGTGTTGTAGAAAACCCATTCCTCACTAAGAGGGAGTGTTAAGAAAATAGTGAGGAATGGTTTCTTACACAGGAAAAAGTGAAACTCTAAGTTGTGTCAATAAAGGATTAAGTCCCAGCCATTGATCTAGTAAAAGATCTAATGGCTGGGATCTCCTACGAATAGAGGGCCCACACAAACCCTAAGCTAAGGGAAAAGGGTAAGTTACCTAAAGCATAAGCTAAGTCGAGCATGAGAGGAGGTGCGGGATACACAAGACAGCAAGCAGACTAGCCAGTGCGGCCCTGGGCAACCCACACCTGGTATGAGAGTCTAGTGGCTGCCCATCCAAACAATTTAGCACAGAGATATAGACCAAGCAGGGTCACTGTCACTTAGAGATAATCCAAGACTGTAAAGAACAGCAAGCAAAAGCCATATCGGGCAGAAGAGGAGAGACCCGATCCATACTAGTCCGTACGAACTACAGGAGTGCGGATTCATGTCGTGTATGACAAGGCTGTAAGAAGTTTTGCATTTGACTTGTATTCTTCTGCTGAAATAAATAAAACCTTTCTTATCTCTCTCATTTCTGTTATGAATAGAGCAACTGTTATGTTCCATAATCAATGTGTATATTTTCCCCTTCTAGTTTTTACATTGATAACTTCAGGTTTGGTATCATAGCAGTAGCCATGGGCTTACAATCCATCATTTGAAATCTCTTCAAAATATCGAGTATATATTTGCCTTGTCCGAGGAGGACCTCACCTAGACTCTGCCAAACCTCTAGACCCGAGAAATAGTGCATAAGGCCGATGTCCTTCATATCGAACTTACATGCCAACTATGTTTTGCACATGCTATGAGTTTCTCAAAACTACCTGTAAGTATCAAGTCATCTACATACAAGACTAAAACAAGTAGATCAGATCTATCGAATAAATAATAAAGATTGGGATCTCCAGCCATTTTAGTGAAGACCAAACATAATAGGTACTCATCAATTATTGGATACCAAGCGCACGGTGCCTGCTTCAGCCAATAAAGGGCCTTCTTCAATTTACATACATGGGTCTTCCCCATTGGTCTTGGCACAATCTGCCAAACATCACTCTTCATGATGGAGTTATACTCCTCCACCATGGCATCTAGCCATACCTACTCACCCTGCTATCTCCCCATTAATACAGAGTTTCAGGTTCTCTTTCCCCCAAATAAAATATGCATTTCAATGGTTATTATATCTTCTCATGAGCTTGATTTCTAACCTACTAATATTGTGAAGAGTTTGTAGCGCTGTTTGATTGTTTGTCATTGTGTGGAGGACCGTAAAGGAGGTTCCAGTTTGTCAATCCGCCTTCTCTTGAACCACAATCAACAATCAGTTTATGAAGGAGCTAATGAAAAGGTCTGCTTCACTTGTTCCACTTAGTTTCTATCATTTTGCTTACTAAGGGAAGGAAATAACTAGACTTTAACAAATCAAACTTGTACCTTTTTACTTTCTGTCTGCACCAACAACTCCAACCTGTTGGCAGAGTTTATTTGGTATACATTAGCACTAAATAACCCACAGCAGAGGGAGGAAGAGCGAACTGGAGGGAAGAGGAGAGGACTCAGAGGAGCCTGCCTCCCTCTGACCCATGCAGCTCCTGCTGAAACCCCAGTAGGGTTTCAAAAGCATGAAGGAAATGGCATTCTCGCAGTGAGGAAGAGAGAGAAGGAATCTCCGTTGAGGCTGAGGGCTGAGCCTAGGTGTCTCTTTCATGTTGCATGGAGATCTTTTTGCAGGAAAGGGAGTGTGGCGACAGCAGTTTGCATGGACAAGAATTGGCTTGAGGCAAGGGCAGGTCACCTGAATCTGTGCTGGTCATGGCATGCTATGGCAGGTGGCTTTATTTGCAGAGGGACGAAAGGTTAAGAGTCAAGACAGACCTATGGAGAAAATCTCGTGGTTCACTGCTGTCTGGGCTGAATAGCCCATTTTTTCACAGGTAGCATTGAACATGAACATGAAGATGGATTCTGGGCTGCCAATGGAAGGGATATTAGCTCATCCCAGTCAAAAAGTGCAGCTTCTAAAATATCTTTGATTGCATGTTCATGGCTATGGCAGGTGTTTGTTTGCCAGCACATCTCTAAGGCAGTTTGGATGGGCTGATTTTCTAGTTTTAGGTTCAGTGGCTGCAGCAGCCTACAAGTGAAGTTTAGGATATCAGATCTCTGCTTTTGGCAGCTTAACATTAGCTTCCACCATTTGCAGCCGTAGTCTTACTGTTCCATTATATGACACCCTGTGTTTTTGTAAAGGGAAGGTTTGTCCAATCTGTTAGTGGTGGCTTTGAGTCTACGTTTCTCCTTGGCGTATGTCCTATAAGGGGAATTTTTGCAGTATTCTAGCTTATCAGTTCCACATTAGTCGTTTCAGGCTTTTTGTTTGTGGCATGTTAGTTTTAGATTTTGGCCTTGGGTTCATGGGCTGCTTGGTAGCATGCCATTTTGCAACCTGTTTTTTGCAATATGCTCCTGTATGCGTACTTGTACCTTTTTGTTTCCTTACTAGATATAAGAACTGTGTGCGTGTGTTCTTCCACTTTTTTGAAATAGCTTTGTTCAACTATGAAGATAAAAACCACATTCACTTTCTTGGAACAACATATATTCTAATTTTTTGAGAACGCGTCATCATACCTTATCACCAGCGGCGAGAATAATCAGTTGGCCATCTTCTGCAGGTTTCTTGCTGCCTGAGACAGGAGCCTCAAGAAATCTCCCGCCCTTTTCAATTATTGCCTGAAAAAATCAGAAATCAGATTCAGCCAGATGACACTGCCAGTATCATTACTGAAAACATTTGACAAGACTAAATTAACTAAGAAATTTCCCGGTGATTTTGTTATTTTCATTTTCCATGTGGACTACTGGTCAACATGAAGAACCTCCCCCCTCTCCCCCATGGATATACAAGCAGAGCTGATCTATGTGAAGAAAAGGTTTAAAGCATCATGTACAAGCAAAGCAATTCTTGAACTCTTACCAAGCAATTAAATTATTAGTCTAGAATCCAGTCAAAATTATTGATCTTTTAATAATTAAAAATGCTTTTAAGCCATGATTATATTTTATGGGTCCAATCATTAAGGGAACTTGATACTATTCAATGGAAAGTATTCATTTCATAGAACAATGAACATTTTGAATTCTTGTTCAGGATGATTTTCTCAACTATCTAAATTGGTTGCATACTGCCATATCAAAACTTAAGCATTCAATAGAAATGATTAGTTATGATAGATCTGTCTTACAACAAATGTATTGTAAAGTTATCTAAAGATTAAACCACGGTAAACAGATTCTGCACTGTCAAAGAATTCCTACAGGAAAACAGCTCTCTGTAATAATGCTAGAATCAATTTTTTTCTGATGAAATGCACATCCCGGGGAAACCCACTGAGCATGTCCCCTCATTTCAAGGATGGTACCTGTTATCGCACAATCTGTACTTGTCCAAAGCCCAAGACAAGTAAAGGAGATTGGCGTAATAAACAGGATATCCTAACACTGTCACCTCAATAGGAAATCCCCACTTTTAGGAGTAGAAGAAAGTCTACCCCAAGGGAGGCGTCCCAAGTGGCCTAAAGCACTGGTTAGACTAAGGTTGTGTTAAGAAATACCCCCCTCTCACTGGTCACCAAAGTCAACAAAGTCTACATCTGAGAAATTGAGGCAAAGAAGTGTAATTTGTGTACCTGCCCGGAACAAGAACAACAAAGCATATATATGGCAATTTCATGTACAAAAATGATAGTAAAGCCTCCAAAGAAGATAGACAATGCAATTATATGATGGCTGAAGCAAAATTACAGTTAGATGACGGTTTATAACAGCCAAAAGTAAATTGTGACAGCCACAAGAATTATTGCTCAGGATTGCTAGAAAAGATGGTGAAAATTGAGCATATATCAAGTAGATTCTTTAACAATTGTCACAAGCCATTTCTGAGTAAGTTAGCTTAGTGTATGCAGAAAATTTGCTGCAGTTAGATGGCTGTAGCAAACATTTATAACAGCAGCAAGAAAGTTAGAGATCTAGCCTGAGTTAGTGTTAGAGTCAGTTAGCATACTCTTAAGAGAATAAAGTTTGAGTGTCTGATCAATCTTCCAACAATAGAGAAGCAAGAACTAGTGCCTTTTCGGGCTTATGGAGTCAATTATATCAGCACAATAACTTGGAGAAAAATAACAATGATTATACTTGTCTAAAAGATAACAAGGTGGAAGCTTGAGAAGTAGCACCGTAAGTTCTCAAGCACCAAGCCTTAAAGAGAAGATTCAACTAGGGTGTAGGCACTTCTAGGCCCTAGCGATTTCTCCTATCCTTAAACTCTTGAAATATATTTAATGCAATAAGTACTAGACAAAGCTTCTAAAGTGCTAGCACTTTAGGGCTCTAGAAGTTTGTCTAGGCAAGATCTTCTTAGGCAAAACTAGCAAAATAAAGAGCAAGAAAGAAGCACCTTATGTTTCTTACTCCTAGGGTTTTCAAGCAAGCAATTTTGTAATCTTCAATATAAATAAATAAAAATACCATAAACATTTAACATGAAATGAAAATTGCAGATTTACTTACTTCATCAAGAATAATCAAGCACAAAACCCTAGATTCTCCAAAATTCCACCAAGAAATGATCCAAGAAGCATCCAAAACAAGTCTCCAAGAAGGTGTGCATCAAAATTTCAACCATTTACCTTTAAAGGGGCGAAAATTTCAGTCCTCCCTCTTGTGAGAGGTGAGTTATCATCAAAAAATGAAAATGCCAGCCATATTTATATGGAAAATCCTCGCTTATTTTACCCAACAGTTGTCTTTTCACAAAACTAAGCCTACATGTCAATTTGCTCATTTAAATTAAAAATAAAATCAATTCTTTACAAAATAACCCTAACAAGGGTGACGTCATCCCTCCTAGGGTGACGTTAGCCTCCATAAAGGTGATGTTAGGCTGGAGAAGCATGTCGCTAGGCCACCAAAGGCCTTGACCCTCCACCTGTGCCAACATCATCATCAAAGACCTCCTTCATCAAACCCCAGCCCTAGGTGACGTCATGGGCTAGGAAGGTGTCCTCTGGGCCTCCAAAGGCCAACATCCAAGTGGGAGGAGGTGGAAAGCCATCCCAGGTTCATGACAGAGTGCCTCCAAAAGCAACGTCCTCTTCCTTCATTGTGCAACTGGTCATCACGATCTTGCCCCAAGCATGGGGTCTCTGCATCCATCCTTGGACTTCAAGCCCTCGTGAAGGTCCGAACTAATCATCTCCTCATTAATACTTGTCCACCAAGCAAGGTCCTACAAAGACAAATAGGTACGCCCTCCAAGGGTTCATGAGTCACAAATATCATGACAAGTAAGCCACATCTAATAATCAAACCACCCGAACACGTGCATCAAACCCCCCTTTTCAAACCAAACAAATGCTCAAAGACATTATACAATTTGTCCAATTTAGGTTTGGGAGGGGTGTCAAAGCATCCTATTGGATCAATCATTCCCCAGGTCCAAGGTGTTTCCCGAGAGAAACCCATATAAGCCATGTGTGTATGTGAAGTGGAGTGGGGTAAACTTTTGGGCATGCGGTTCATGACATATAAGGGTTTTGTATTGTCTCATTTATGGGTGCCTTTGTAGAGGGTGTGTTGCACCTTCGTTTTCAATGCATCATTTTTCCTAGCCCATTTGGCATTAATTAATTAAGGTCCAGACACTGGGTACTCCCTATAGGTTAATCGATTAGCTTGGGGGGCTATACCACAGAGTCACTTGAAGGGAGAGGTACACAGAGTGCCATGAGGGTATAGTCTAGCTTGTAACGCACCTATATAGATCCCTCAACAAGTGGGACATGCATGTTTTTGCTTATGCTTTTAAGAGATAGCGCTTCATTGTTTCTCAAGACCTCTTGGGTGAGCATCTAGAAGGTTCATGATTTGCCTTTTATCTTTTGCCAACTACTTTCACCTCTAGGCCTTTAGCCCCTTCTTCCCATGAAATGAGGTACAATCCCTTCTTGGGTCAGTTCACCCGAAAATCCCAAAATATAAAAAGACGAAAGGAAAGAAGTATGGAAGGTGACAAGTATGATCGGGAATGGATGATGACTCTTCAAGGAACCCCCCAGTAGCACCCTATTCTCGAGGGTGACCAACTTACTAGGACAAAATGACACCCACCAGGGTTAAATAAGGCAAAGAGTATAAATTCCAAGCAAACGTTCTGTAATCAAGAAAGATTCTTTGCACCATGTTCAAATGCTTCAAATATTAGAGTGACACTTACCATGATACCGGACTCATCACCCCATGGAGCAAGACCTTTTGTCCTTTGGGGCCAGGTCAGTGTGGTGGATGTTGTTGTTGCAGGTGATGTGTAGAATGCATTGATGAAAAAGAGGGGCCCTCCGGGGCAATGTTATGTCCATCTGGCTCTCGGCACTCCATGTCTGCAACCTGCGGGCCTCGAGACATAATCTCCTTAGTTACCCCTAGGTTGGGGGTAACAGTACCCAGGGAAAACCTGTCAGTTGCATTTTTGGCAACCACCCAGAGGGATCATCATGTAAGGCCCACGATATCAACAGAGGCATCCAGCCCAGGGACTTGACCCTGCGACCTTCTACTTTTAATTCACAGCACTCAACCACTTGAGCTAGCCCACTGAGCTAATAAATGCTAGACTCTATAAACACATACTGTAGAAAACAAATAACAACTCAATAGCTAATTGTCAAAACCTGTCACAATCTTTTATTAATTCTGAACACGAAAATCCGCTACAAGAAAACACTAAATCGTTAACTGTTGAACACAAACTCTATGTCAGATCCATACACCCACCTTTCTTTTATAGAGATGAAGAAAGGAGTACTAGGGTGTTCAAAATTAAATCTAACTCCTAGATCTATGGATCTGCATGAGGATGAGGTAGTGCATTCCAAGGAAAGAGATTAAATTCCCTTGGGATCTACGCCCTAAATAAAAATCAAACTCCAAAATAGATAAATTTCTAAAAATAAGACTCAACTAAACTCAGCACTCTATCTACTTTAACCAAAGGTTAAGGATAAGGATAACCTTATCCTATCCTTATCCTATCTAAAGTTGGCGCATGTATGCATGCATGCACCCTTACTGTCTGAAGACAAATTTAACGGTGCACCTTATGATCTTCTTAATGTTACACTCTCTCTTATAGAGTATAGATCAGATCTGTTGTTGTTGTAACAGATGGCACCCAGATCTGTTGTACATGCTCCTACCCATAGAGGACTATCTGAGGTACACACACTAAAGTGTTGTCCACCACACCAAGCTAGGCTTTGAACATCTCGAACTTCCCTTTTGTAAGGGGCTTAGTCAAGATATCAGCAACTTGATGATCTGTTGGAATCTATTGCAGAACCACAACTCCCTTTTGAACCCTGTCTCTGATGAAGTGGTTCTTGATCTCAATATGCTTGGATCAATCATGAAACACTAGATTTTCAGAGAGTTTGATACAACTCTGATTGTCACAATAAATCACGGTAGTGTCCAAAGTCTGATATGTCAATTCTAGTCATAAGTTCATAACTTTCAAAGCCAGATGGCTTCACAACTAGCAGAATTGTCTGCCATATATTCTACCTCTGCTAAATTGAGTGCCATAGAAGTTTGCTTTCTGCTGAAACATGAAATCACTTTAACCTAAACTAAAGCAACACCCTGAAGTGATCCTCCTATCACTAGCACTACCTACCCAACCAAAATTTGAAAACCATGCAGCACCAACTCTTCATCACCAACATACCTTAGTCCAAAATGCATTGTGCCCTTCAAGTACCAAAGCACGTGCTTTGCACCAACCCAATAAACCTGCCTAGGCTATACCATATACTGACTCAAGGTGTTGACCACAAAACAAATTTTAGGCCTAGTATTTACCAAATACATAAGGGAACCTATCAACTGCCTGCACACAAATGGATCAATTAGATCTGAATCAAAATCAACAAAGGACTCTAGATTTGCTACCATAGGAGTAGCCATAGGCTTGTAGTCCATTATCTGAAGTCTCTTCAGAATCTCGATTGCATACTTACCTTGTCCAAGAAAACTTCACATGGACTTTGCCACACCTCTAGACCCGGAAAGTAGTGCATTAAGTTGATGTCCTTCATGTCAAAATCTCTCGCGAATTCTGTCTTGCACCATTTTATGAGTTTCCTTGAACTTCCTCTAACTATGAGATTGTTTACATACAAGGTTAAAACAAGCAGATAAGAATGATCAACCAAATAGTAAAAATTGGAATCTGCATCTGTCTTAAAAAAAACCTAAACCTGAAAGATACTCATCGATCCTAGAGTACCATGCATGTGGTGCCTATTTCAAACCATAAAGGGCCTTCATCAACCTGCAAACATGCATCTCACGCCTGTTATCACCCAAAATTGCACGAGGATGGACTTGCAGTTGAGCCACCAAAGATGAACAAGCTATTGTTCAAATTTAGAGTTCAAAAGTCCAACCAGACCCCGTGGTCCCTTGTACATTGTTCAAATTTTCGTATTTCCAGGCAAGGAATTGTAATAGATGAGCTAGTATGATGAACTTTGTAAAAGGTCTTGACCACTTAAGACCCACTCTCCAATGCATTTACTCTGGGCTGGGTTTTTTATCTAGCAATTATAAGTTGTTTACAACAGCTTATGATTGTTGGGTTTTTTCACGCATTTCTCCAAAGCTGGAGTATTTGTATTAGTGTCTGGGCCTTAAAGTGATGTCTGAGCCTAGTGTCCAATGTATATTACCATACTAGTCATCAATTTTGAGTCACATGGAAATACGTTAAGTCCCCCTTAGGTTTTTTTTAATGTTTTCGGATAATATAAAATTTCCAGCAAAACAGGATATTTTAATTGTAATTGATGAATAATTTAAAAAAGTGGTACTAGGAGGCATCATATGCCTTAGGGGTATTCATTTTCCGTCTCGGAATACCCACTTTACCCACAAACCACCTTTCGAGAGAAAAATAATGGTTATTAATCATTAAAAAATTAATTTCTCTCGAAATTAGCCAAATAAAAGACAATTAAAAGGGAAATCAAGATTCCTTAAAATAAGGAAACATGTCTCCCACATGTTCCTTTTGTCTTAAGTCTTAAAGAGAGTTGTTGGATCTTTCCTAAAATGAGAAATCACTTATCCTTCAGTCGACTTGAGTCTAGCCATTGTTTCCATTTCCACTAGAGCGCTTTTCTATACCACTCATAAGGCAAGTCGCATGGGCCAACTCACATGCTTTTCTTGAATAAGAAACATCCACCGTTTGCTTTCACCACTCAACTTAAATCATCCTTTTTTCTTTTACCACTCACCATCCACCTAAACCTTTTCCATCTTTTTGCTTTCACAACTCCCCATTCACTCAAGGATGACTCGCCTTCTCATTAAGGAAGCCGTAACCACTCACTTGGCTATTTAATAGAGGCGACCTACCTCTTGTTGTTAGTTGGAATTTTGCTAAGAGTTAGCTTGTGATACATTATAATCGATCTATCTTCTATTGGAATAAAAAAGGCTTTGGAGGCTATTGTGGTGTAGAGCGCTCATGTGTGGAGTATTTAGCTTATTTTGCATTGTAAATTGTTATTATTGGCCTATGTTTGGAGTTATCTCCTTGTAGGATAGGAATAGAAAAGCTAAGCTTGCTTGATATTTCTATTAGTTTATGTATGTTAGATAGTTGTGAGATGCATGTTTATTTAGCTTAATGTCATGCTCTTCATGTCTTTCTAATATATGAAACACCATGCCTTTAACTCTTTTGTTGCAAGATTTGTCTTAGCATTGCAGGTTTACATCATTTGAAGGATAGGTTGAAGCGAGTGAGCTTCCTCCCATCTTCAAAGAGCTTTGAGAAGATCACTTTCCCTCTGCGTTCCTCTAACAAAGACTCCATTGCCCAAGACATTCCAAGACAACAAGCATTCTTCTTCTCTCTTTCTCATAATTTCTTATAAAATCTTTCTATTGGTTACCTTTCTTGCATGTAATAGTTTTTTTGGTATTTCAAATTTAAATCTAAAGCTAAATAGCTTGCATGCATAAGTAAGATTTAGATCTAGATTATTATTATAAAACAAATTCATTTTTAGCTAGATCTACTTCAAATTTGCTTGCTTTTAACTAGAATTTCAAAGTAAAATCAGTAGGTTAGAAGTTGTGTAATTTCACTGGGTCATTAACTGAATATTTGGCAAGTTGTAAGTGTCATTGCTTTGCTGATTTATTATCAGCAAAGAAAGATCCTATGGGAGTTATCTTTTTAGTTTCCTCTCCTTAGTTCCTTTTCTGTTGGTTTGGCAAAATTTTTACTTAGATTTTTTCCAATTTGTTAGGGGTGTTCCAAAACACTTTGAAAGTGTTTTTGGGCATCTTGTAGGACTAATTGTTTGCTGTTTTTAAGCAGAAGTAACAGGTACAAGGGGAGATTCTGGCGAATTTTTGAAGATTTAACCTTACTCAAAAACCATTGAAGCAGTTGGGCACCTTCTTGCCTTGAGAAACTTTGTTGAAAACTTGTAAGCCATTGATCCGGAACTATAAAGGATCAATGTGCATTCTCACAAAGAAGAAGAGTTGTAATCATTTCAATAAAGTAGCATAGGCTACACATTGCCTTGCCTTGTCCCTATAGAGGGACCGGTGTCGGTGTCTTTTCTCTTGCTGTGATTTTTCTTAAGTTTTTCTAACTCCTAAAAAAGATAACAAAAACTCACATCATCTAACTTACTGATAAAATAAACCACAATTTAGAGTAGTAGTTTTTTTTTAAGTTCTAGCTTAGATCCACCTTGCATGTATCATCCATCTAGAACACTAATTGCTAGAATAGTTTCATTTTTGTTATATACTGGAAATAAACCAATTGGCTATAAACCCTATTATGCTCTTCCCATTGTGACTATGCAGAGTGGCCATTGGGGATTAGAAAGGGAGTAGTTGACACATGCTAGTTTTAATTAGGAAAATCTATCTTATTGTGCTAATGTCTAAGACCTCTACCATGGGTGGAGTGTGTTAAGTCAAGGGGAAACTTTGAGATCTAGGTTCTCTCCCCATTGGACCTACAGCACACCCGGTCGACAAGTCTATAAGAACCCAAGATTAGCAAGTGAGATAGGCCACATAAACATCTTTGCACACAAAGAGTGGGGACCCTAACTTCAATCCCCACTTCACTTTTATCCCGAACTAATACCAATGTTTTAAAAACCGAAACCGGTACCGGAACCGGTCGAGGATCCAACCGGAACCGAAACCGGAACTGGTAATAAACCGGTCGAACCGGTTTCAATGAACCGGTTTTTTAAAAAATACATAAAATATTTAAATTTTAACAAAAAAATATATTTTTAAGATTTTAAATCATGTTTCCAAAGCATTAGAGACAATTAGAGACAACATATCCAAAGTATGCTCATGAATATATCAAAACGACACCAAGTG
>ML813631.1:76967-93082 GCA_009831015.1 Picea engelmannii | reverse complement strand
AAGCCTTAGATTATTTTCTTAGGGACTACCCCCCTTGGCTTCGCTAGGAGTTGGCCTAGACGAAGAAGTTGAGAGTAGAGGTGACAGTATCTCAACTTGAAACTTGCCCCCAAGGTTGCACCTAGTGGATTAAGATTTCTCCATGCTAACCCGAGGTGCAAATTAGGCGACAACATTTTGGCGTCATTGTCGGGGACAAATCTTTTGTACCTGGAACATGACTATTGATTTGTTTTCCTTCTTTTTATGCTTTGTTTGATGCATCCTAGTGAACTTTAGAAATTGACTAGATCCATCTGGCGACTCCACTGTCATTTAATTCTACAAGGCATTTTACGAGAAAGAATTCAAACGTTCTGCTTAATCTCATTCCTGAGCCTGAAATGGTTTACCGAAAGAGATTGACCAAGCTTAATTCTTGTCGGATCCTTGATAATCTTGGATCTGAATCTCTTTATGATATTCACTCTTTATTTTTTGAAGTAGAAGTAGATATAATGGATAACTTGCTTTCCCCAATAGACTACCATCAGATGAATGGATATGTTCATGACATACCTGAGAAAGCAATTGAAAAACTACCAACTTTTCAGGGCAATAATGCAGTGACTGCTAAAAAACACATAAAATCCTTTCAACTGTGTATTGGGAAATGGTGCATGGGAAATGCACACAACCACACTGATGTTAAGATGAGGCTTTTTGCCTTGTCATTGGAAGAGGATGCTTTTGATTGGTTCGCTGGGAAAGATGATAACAAGTTCAGCACACTTAATGATCTAGTTAATGCTTTTCTTGAAAGGTGGGGTGATAAGAAAGAGCATTGGCATTTGTTGGCAGAGCTTCATACAATTAAGAAAAAGGAGAATGAAACCATGGAGGAGTTTAACAAGAAATTTGATGATCTGGTCAACGGTCTTCATACAGACATTAAACCTCTCGCTGCTTCAATTCTCATCTATTATATTGAAGCCTTTGGCGGTGAGTTGAGATATCAACTCAAAGATAAAGATCCAACAACTCTGGAGCTTGCACAAGAGGTTGCAATTAAGATTGATAGAAACATGCAAGCTTCAGGAAAGTCAAATCTGCCTGAGTTTACTCGAGGAATTTCATCTACCTCTAAACAGGCAGAGTTAAAGGATAAAACTGTTTCAACGGAAAAAAATTCTTCAATAGACCCTTTGAAAGAGTTAATTGAGGTAATAAAATCCATGGAGGCAAATCATGCATCCGAGTTAAATGCCATGCAAAACAGATTAATCGCTATGGAAAGATCACAATCGAACCGTTTCCCCCCTAGGGGAAATGGAAGACAAGAATGGCAGAAAAGTGGACCTTCACATGATCATAGACCTCCTAATTAGTTGGAAGCAACAAACATGGTAAATCATGAGGTTCCCCCCTACTGTAGAGCTTGTGAAGATTTCCATGAGGAATCAACTTGCCAATTTTTTTGTCAAATCAATGAGCAAGGACTTCCAGAGACGAACAATTATGCTAGTCATTCAAGATGTTCAGACTATATCAACAATGTGAACAAACCTCACCCTATTTCAAAAGAGAAATGGAAACAATTTAAGGAAACTGACAATGTTACCAAGCTATATGGTGAGAAACCTACTCCTGAACAAATCTTGGAAATGGCTACGTTTAAAGGAGTAACTTATTAGAGGAAAGGGAATGATCATGCAGTTAAGAGTTATAAGAATCTTCCCAAGATAAATACTCCTCCAGCTACAGATTTAGATGTTGACCTGGGTAGTTGGATAAAGCATGCAAAAGTCTTAGTTCCTGTGTCAGAACTTATAAAAATCCCCTCACAAAAGGATAGACAGCTAAAAGCTATTGAGGATCCTACCGGAAGGAACTTGGAGAAGTTCAAGGAGAAGATTATAAATAATCCCAGAGAGTATAATGAGGATGCACCAGTCATATTGCATAGTATGGATTGGACTAGGGAAGATCATCCTCCTTTCTTTGTTTCCTTGATGGTAAATAATCTGTTGTTACACAATTGTATGTTTGACTCTGGGGCTTCTTCTAACATCATCACCAAGAAGGTTATGCAGCAATTGAACTTAAATGTAACTCGACCCTATCATAATGTTTGTGCCATGGACTCAAGGGAGATTGATATTGTTGACATCATTTTAAATCTTCATGTCAGATTAGCAGCCCATCAAGACATCACAGTTGTTATGGATGTATTAGTCATTGATGTGCCAGATGCATGGGGAATGCTTATGTCTAGGAAGTGGGCTGCTACACTGGGAGGTCACATTCAAATGGATTTGACTTATGCTACCATCCCAGCTCCTGATAACACTTTGGTCAAACTTTACAGAGAACAAGAAAGGAAATTCCACGTGGAAGATCCTAAAGAACCCATGAATGAGTACATATACCATGTGAGTGACATTGGAAACCATGCCATATGTTCAAACTTTCTAAGTCCAGTAAAAGATAAGTTTAAGGAAGAGAAGGTGGATGAGATATGGAGAATGCACTTTGATGGTGCTCATTCAAGAGCGAGTAAAGGAGCCGGAGTCGTCAGTACTTCACCAGCAGGGCAGTCATTCAACTTTGCTTTCAGACTTGAATTTGATGCAACTAATAATGTCATTGAGTATGAAGCACTCCTACTAGGACTTGAAATTGCTATGGACATAGGGATTAAAATTCTGAACATCAAAGGCAACTCAAACTTAATCATACTTCAAGTCAAGAATAAATTTGCATGCAAAAGTGAAAGGTTGAGGAAATATAGAAATGTTATTTGGGACACCATGGAATTCTTTGATGCATTCAACATTACAGAAATTCCTAGAGAACATAACATTCTAGCAGACAGATTGGCAGTAGTTGCTTCTACTTTCCAACCAACAGAGGAACTGATAAATGGTGAAGGAAAATTTGAAGTTAATTTCAAACCACTAGTTCCAGACAACGTTGACCATTGGCAAGTTTTTAGAGATGACAAACAGATTCTAAGGTTTATACATAATGTCCAAGAGTTCTCAGGTTTCAATGTCAGTTTTAAGGAAAAAGGGCAAGAGTATGAAGAAAGTGAGGATGATTGCAAAAAGAATCCAGTTCCTAAAGGACTTGTTGCACTAGAGCAAGCTTTTGATAGGCAGGACGGGCATAAGAATAAAAAAGAAACAATAAAACCTGAGGATTATCTTGAAATAAATGTTGGAACAATTGAGGAACTGTTATCGCACAATCTGTACTTGCCTAAAGCCCAAAGCAAGTAGATACAAGATTGGCGTAACAGGGGGTGACCTATCACTGTCACCTTAATAGGAAACCCCTTTCTATTTAGGGGTATATCAATGTACCCCAAGGTAGACGTTCCCAATGACCTGAGGGTTTGAGAAGGCTGAGGCAAGAAAGTTCCCCCCCTCTCACAAGTCACTCAATTTCAAAGGGTTCTTTGTGTCTTATAGAGATGAAGCAAAAGATAAATGAGGTGTACCTACCTAGAACAAGACAACAATAGAAAAAGATTGCAAATTCAAGGTACCATATGATGTTAGTGCTTCATAAAACCATGAACCTTTGAGAAATAAGTAAGCTGATGTAATACTGCAGCAAAGTAATTATCTATAACAGCAATGAATGTTTTGTAACAGCCACAGTAATTATGCTTCAAAAATGCTTAGAAAAGACAAGAGAATATTGGCCTAATTTGACAGAATGGTAGCAAAGTTGGCAATGTCTAATCAGCTTTTAATGTCACATTTTAAGGTGAATTTGCTGTTGTAAGATGGTTGTAGCAATCTTTTGCAACAGCAGCAAGTTTGTTGGGAGTTAGTCTAGTTTAAGATTAGTAAGAGTTGGTAAAAGTTTCAAGGAAAGTTGTTTGAGAGTTGTTTGAGCAAATCAATCACCAAGGTGAGTAAACTAGTGCCTTTTTAGGGTATATGGAGTCCACAATAGCAGTAGCAGATCTTAGAGAAAAATAGCAATGATAGTGCTTGTCCAAAGGAGATGGAGTGGATGGAGGAGGTGTTGGTAACCCAAGGCCTCAAACACCCAAGTCCTTAAGGGAAAATCGGCTAGAAAGTAAGAAGACTTAGGCCCTAGCGGTTTCTCTTTCCTTGGACAAATTTAGAAGTAATATATGCAATAGGCAATTAGAGTAGGGCTACTAGAGTGCTAGTAAGTAGGGCTCTAGTAGCTACTTCTAAACAAGATGTACTTTGAGAATTTCAACAAGTGGAAGACTATAGAAAAAAAGATAATAACTTATGTTTCTCTCCTAAGGTTTTGAGCAAGCAATTTCATAATCTTTAGCATGAACCAAGTAAAATTTACCACAAGCATTTAACATAAACAAATTGCAGATTTTCTACTTACTTCACCAAGAATAATCAAGCCAAACCCTAGTTGAAGATCCTCCAAAATGAAAAAAATAGCCAAAACACACCAAGATTTGCCTCTCCAAGAAGTTGTGCACCACTTAATTTCAGCCAATAACCCTTAAAGAGGGCCGAATTTCAGACCACACACTTGTGTGATGAGAGATGATGAAAAAATGAGAGTTTTATCTCTCTATTTATACAGTATCAATGACCTTTAATTAAAATTAGGTCATAAAAAGGCCGACAGGGCCAATTTACATTCAAAATCCAATTTTTACATAAATGGCATTAATTAAACCCTAAAATCATATCCAAGGGTGACGTCATGCCTTTCTAGGATGACGTTAGACCCCTAGGGTGGAACCTTAGGCCTCAAATGCAAAACGTTTGGCCTCCAAAGGCCCTAAATGTTGTCGCACGTGCCAACTAGCACACAACTGCCCTCATAAGTGCAAACCCTAACTCAGGATGACGTCAGGGTCAAAATGATGATGTCATGTGCTCTCAAGGGTCAAAGTCTAGGTGGAAAGGCAAGAACCCTTGGGTCTAGGTCTGTCGGAGTGTCCCTGGTGCAACGTCCTTCTTTCTTCCTGGTGCAAGCCTCTGGTGTCTCTCTCCCCGTAGTGGGGTCACAACATCCATCTGTGGGCTTTCAGCCCCATGGAGGTCCGAGCTAATCATTCCGCCATATGTACCTGTCCACCGGGCAAAGTCCTGCAACAACAACAAGTACGCCCTCCAGGGGTTCATAAGTCACAGGGATCATAGCAATGTCAATCACATCTAATAATCAAATTACCCAAACATGTGCATCAAACCCCCCTTTACCCAGGCAAATGCTCAAAGACGTTATGCAATTTAACAAGTCAAGTTTGGAAACGGTCTTAGGATGTCCTATTGGGCTAATCCTCTTTAAGTTCGAGGTGTTTCCCAGGTGAGAGACAATCTAGGTCATCTAAGTGTGTGTAAGGTTACATGGGAAGTGTTTGGGCATAGGGTGCAGTGATAACATGGAAATGTAGGTCTTACCTGTGGGTGCCTCTGTAGAGGGCGAGTTGCACCTTATCATGGATGCCAATATTTCCTAACCCATTCCAGGGATCATAGCAATGTCAATCACATCTAATAATCAAATTACTCAAACATGTGCATCAAACCCCCCTTTACCCAGGCAAATGCTCAAAGACGTTATGCAATTTAACAAGTCAAGTTTGGAGAGGGTCTCAGGATGTCCTATTGGGCTAATCCTCTTTAAGTTCGAGGTGTTTCCCAGGTGAGAGCCAATCTAGGTCATCTAAGTGTGTGTAAGGTTACATGGGAAGTGTTTGGGCATAGGGTGTAGTGATAACATGGAAATGTAGGTCTTACCTGTGGGTGCCTCTGTAGAGGGCGAGTTGCACCTTATCATGGATGCCAATATTTCCTAACCCATTCAAGCCTTTTATTCTTAGTCTTATTGCTTTTTCTTTTGTGCTTCAAGGGAAGATCTAAGGGGCACTGTCCTGGATTGGTGACCATAGGTGACAGCGTTACCCACAAGCATTTCACGGAGATGAGAAGGCTAGCTCGTGATGAGACCCCCTTTCTCTTGGTTATGCCACCAAGAGCCACTACCCTAGTTTGATGACCAGATAGATGGTAGTGTCATACCACTACATGCCCATGGTCCTAATAGGCCAGCTCAAGATGAGACCTCTTATCCACCAGCTAATACCTTGAGTGTTTGTTTATCTTATGGGTTCCCTTTTCTTACTAAGAAGCCTTTTACTGCTTTCTCGAGAATCCCTGGGCGAAGCATCTCAAAGGTTTCATTTTGGTTTTTAACTCTTGCCAGCTACTTTTACCCTCTGGGCCTTTAGCCCCTTCTTCCCACAAGGCAAGGTACAACCCTCCCTAGTGTGGCAAACCCAATGCACGAACAAAGGTAGGGGGGTAATGAGAGGAGTAAGGATGGAAAGTGGTAAGTATGGAGGGAATGGACAATGACCTTTCATAGACCCACCCAGTGGCAACCCATCCTAAAGGGAGATCAACTTACTAGGGCATCATGTCACCCTCCCAGGTATGAGCAAGTAAAAGAGCATAATTTCCAAGCAAACGTTATGAAAACAAGGAGAATTCAATGCAACATATTCAAGTTCTTCAATAATCAAAGTGACACATACCATGATACCCGAATTCATTACCTCATGGAGCAAGACTTATTGCTACTTCAGGACCAAGCTGGTGGGATGGATATTGTTGCTGATGATAGATGGGTTGCACTAAAGAAAAGATGGGTCCTCTGAGGCCATGCTCAAGTCATCCGACTCTTGGCACTCCATGTCTAAGACCTGTGGGCCTTGAGACATGATCTCCTTAGTTATCCCTAGGATAGGGGATAACAGGAACCAAGAATGATAAAAATTGGAAAAGGAACCTCAGAAAAAGAAAGAAAAGAATTAATAAGTCTTGTACAAGAGTACAAGGATGTGTTTGCCTTTAGTTATGATGAACTTAAGGCATACAGAGAAGATGTTTTTCAACACACTATCCCCCTCAAGGAAGACACAAAGCCTTTTTGTCAAAAGTTAAGGCAAATAAATCCTAAGTTGGCACCCATGATAAAGAAAGAACTTCAAAAGATGTTGGTTGTTGGAATCATAGCTCCAACAAGACATTCATCATGGTGCTCGAACTTAGTAGTAGTTCGGAAAAAGAACGGAGGAATAAGGTTATGTGTCGACTTGAGAAACTTGAACATTGCTTGTGTAAAAGACAACTATCCACTCCCTAACATGGAAACTCTACTGCAAATAGTAATCGGGTTTGCTATGATGTCCATGTTAGACGGGTTCTCTGGATATAACCAAGTGTTAGTAAATAAAAAAGATAGGAATAAGACTACATTCACTACTCCTTGGGGCACTTATGAATATCTCAGTATGCCTTTTGGGTTACTTAACGTTGGTGCCACCTTCCAAAGAGCCATGGACTTCGCCTTTAAGGAATTGATTGGTAAGATTATTGAAATATACCAAGATGACTTAACTGTGTTCTCAAAGGATAGATTTAATCACATAGGTCACTTAAGGCAAGTTTTTGAAAGATGTCGCAAGTACGGCATCTCCCTAAATCCAGCTAAGTCAGTTTTTGGTGTGGATGAGGGAAAGTTTTAGGGTCATATTATCTGCAATGATGGGGTAAAAATCGATCCCGAAAGGGTTGATGCAATCAAGACTGTTCCATTGCCCCAAACTAAGAAAGCCCTCCAGTCATTTCTTGGCCAAATTAATTTTATCAGAAGATTCATACCCAACTTCGCCGAGACCATGAAGTCCATTTTAAAATTGTTGAAAAAGGATGTTAAGTTTGAATGGACGGATCAACAAAAGAAAGACTTTAAAAGTATAAAGGACTCAATTGCTAAATCTCCAGTTTTAATCAGTCCCAATTACTCTAAGGACTTTCAGATATTCTCTTTTGCATCAGAGGATACCATAGCAAGGGTATTGCGCCAAAAGAACAGTGAAGGACAGGAGAAACCCATTGCTTTTATGAGCAAGGCCTTGCATAATTCTGAATTGAATTCTACTATGGAAAAGCAAGCCTATGCTCTTGTCAAGGCTCTTAAGCACTTTAGAGTCTATGTTGGCTACTCTAAGATTGTGGGGTATGTACCTCATTCAGTCATAAAGGATATTCTAGCCCAACAAGACTGCTTAGGAGTAAGGGGAAAGTGGGCCTCTAAAATTCAGGAGTATGACTTAGAGATAAGACCCACAAAACTCGTCAAAGGTCAAGGTGTAGCCCAAATGTTAACAGAAGGAAATGAGCAAGCATTGGGGATGGCATGTCAGTGCAGCGATTCAATTCAGGTCAGATCTGAAGAGCTTCAAAAGTTAGAGCAACATCCTTGGTACTCTGATATTATATATTTCCTCATCAATCTCACATGCCCAAATCACTTAATAAGTCATAAAAGAAGAGCACTAAGATTGAAAGCATATAAGAATTGCATTATTAGAAATGGATTAGGGTGGAGGAACCCTGATGGGATAATACTTAGATGTGTTGACGAGCTAGAATCTAAAAGATTGATGGCAGAGTTCTATGCAGGATTTTGTGGAGGACACTTGGCAACGAAAACCATCGTCCATAAAATTCTAAGAGTAGGGTATTATTGGCCCACAATATTCACAGATGTTCATAAGATGGTCATAGGTTGTCAGCAGTGTCAGTTGTTCACAGGAAAACAGAAGTTGGCATCCCTACCTTTACAGCCAATGATTGTAGAAGCCCCTTTTCAGTAGTGGGGTTTGGATGTTATCGGGCAATTCAAAGATAACTCAAGTAATGGTTACACATGGATCTTGACTGCAACCGATTATTTCACCAAGTGGGTAGAAATCACTTATCCTTGAGTCTAGCCACTGTTTCCATTTCCACTAAAGCACTTTTCTATCCCACTCATAAGGCAAGTCGCATGGGCCAACTCACAGGCTTTTCTTGAATAAGAAACATCCATTGTATGCTTTCACCACTCAACTTAACTCATCCTTTTTGCTTTTACCACTCACCATCCACCTAAACCTTTCCCATCTTTTTGCTTTCACAACTAGCCATTCACTCAAGGATGACTCGCCTTCTCATTAAGGAAACCCTAACCACTCACTTGGCTATTTAATAAAGGCGACCTACCTCTTGTTGTTAGTTGGAATTTTGCTAAGAGTTAGCTTGTAATACATTATAATCGATCTATCTTCTATTGGAATAAAAAAGGCTTTGGAGGCTATTGTGGTGTACAGCTCTCATGTGTGGATTCATGGTGATCAATTGTGTATGAGGTATACTTGTATTTAGCTTATTTTGCATTGTAAATTGTTATTATTGGCCTACGTTTGGAGTTATCTCATTGTAGGATAGGAATAGAAAAGTTAAGCTTGCTTGATATTTTTATTAGTTTATGTATGTTAGATAGTTGTCAGATGCATGTTTATTTAGCTTAATGTCATGCTCTTCATGTCTTTCTAATATATGAAACATTGTGCTTTTAACTCTTTTGTTGCAAGATTTGTCTTAGCATTGCAGGTTTACATCATTTAAAAGATAGGTTGAAGCGAGTGAGCTTCTTCCCATCTTCAAAGAGCTTTGAGAAGATCACTTTCCCTTTGCTTTCCTTTAACGAAGACTCCATTGCCCAAGACATTCCAAGACAACAAGCATTCTTCTTCTCTCCTTCTCATAATTTCTTATAAAATCTTTCTATCAATTACCTTTCTTGCATGTAATAGTTTTTTTGGTATTTCAAATTTAAATCTAAAGCTAAATAGCTTGCATGCATAAGTAATACTTAGATCTAGATTATTATTATAAAACAAATTCATTTTTAGCTAGATCTACTTCAAATTTGCTTGCTTTTAACTAGTATTTCAAAGTAAAATCAGTAGGTTAGAAGTTGTCCAATTTTACTGGGTCATTAATTGAATATTTGGCAAGTTGTAAGTGCCATTGCTTTGCTGATTTAATATCAACAAAGAAAGATACTATGGGGGTTAGCTTTTTAGCTTCCTCTCCTCGGTTCCTTTTCTATTGGTTTGCCATAATTTTTACTTAGATTTTTTCCAATTTGTTAGGGGTGTTCCAAAACACTTTGAAAGTGTTTTTGGGCATCTTGTAGAACTAATTATTTGTTGTTTTTACATAGAAGTAACAGGTACAAGGGGAGATTCTAGCGATTTTTTGAAGATTTAACCTTACTCATAAATCCTTGAAGCAGTTGGGCACTTTCATGCCTTGAGAAAATTTGTTGAAAACTTGTAAGCCATTGATCCAGAACTATAAAGGATCAATGTGCATTCTCACAAAGAAGAAGAGTTGTTATCATTTCAATAAAGCGGCATAGGCTACACTTTGAAAGTGTAGCCTATAATTGTTACTTAGATTTTTTCCAATTTGTTAGGGGTGTTCCAAAACACTTTGAAAGTGTTTTTGGGCATCTTGTAGGACTAATTGTTTGTTGTTTTTACGCAGAAGCAACAGGTACAAGGGGAGATTCTGGCGATTTTTTGAAGATTTAACCTTACTCAGAAATCCTTGAAGCAGTTGGGCACCTTCATGCCTTGAGAAAATTTGTTGAAAACTTGTAAGCCATTGATCCGGAACTATAAAGGATCAATGTGCATTCTCACAAAGAAGAAGAGTTGTAATCATTTCAATAAAGCGGCATAGGCTACACATTGCCTTTCCTTGTCCCTATAGAGGACCGGTGTCTGTGTCTTTTCTCTTGCTGTGATTACTTTCAAATTTTTTCTTAAGTTTTTCTAACTCCTAAAAAGATAAAAAAAACTCACATCACCTAACTTACTGATAAAATAAACCACAATTTAGAGTAGTTTTTTTTTTAAGTTCTAGCTTAGATCCACCTTGCATGTATCATCCATCTAGAACACTAATTGCTAGAATAGTTTCATTTTTGTTATATATTGGAAATAAACCAGTTGGCTATAAACCCTAGTATGTTCTTCCCATTGTGACTACACAAAGTGGCCATTGGAGATTAGAAAGGGAGTAGTTGACACATGCTAGTTTTAATTAGGAAAATATATCTTATTGTGCCAATGCCTAAGACCTCTACCCTGGGTGGAGTGTGTTAAGTCAAGGGGGAACTTTGAGATCTAGGTTCTCTCCCCGTTGGACCTACAGCACACCCGGTCGGCAAGTCTATAAGAACCCAAGATTAGCAAGTAAGATAGGCGACATAAACATCTTTGCACACAAAGAGTGGGGACCCCGACTTTAATCCCCACTTCACTTTTATCCCAGACTAATATATTGTTAATCCACAAATAATAAAATACTCAAGATAAAATAAATGCGACATATTCAAAACATCGCATTTACTTTTCCTGCACTGGTCTTTGCTTTCATCTCTCTGATTGGATTATTTTACTTCAAAGCATTTACTGTTCAAATCATCTATATTTGGAGTATGTTATAAATGTGAATGACTCTTTGCATGTATTGACAAGGTGTATCCTTTAATTATATTTGAGTCATATGTTGTTGTTATAAATCTTGTTTCATCATATTAACTCCTAGAAATTGCTTTTATCATTCTTAGATTAAAAGCCTTAGATTATTTTCTTAGGGACTACCCCCCTTGCCTTCGCTAGGAGTTGGCCTAGACAGAAAAGTTGAGAGTAGAGGTGACAGTATCTCAACTTGAAACTTGCCCCCAAGGTTGCACCCAGTGGATTAAGATTTCTCCACGCTAACCCGAGGTGCAAATTAGGCGGCAACAACGCCCATGCACCTCAAAGCCTCTTAGCTAATTTATGTACACCCCCTCCTCAATCAACCTTACTCTTGGACAAGGCACATTGTTCAACCTATTCACAAATCGAGGAATAGTTTAGATCTTAACAATTACAGGACTATCATGGTGGGACATACATTCTCCAAACTTTATGCCACAACTCTGCATCAACGACTTTCTAACGATTTGGAGAGTCATCATCTCAGAGCTAAAGGACAGGCTAGTTTCCGCCCAGATTACCAGACGACCAATCACATTTTCACACTGAGAGCCATTATCGAGGAGACCCGTCGTAGCTCTTTGAGGGTTTACTGTTGTTTTGTAGAATTCCGAAAATCTTTTGACACAATGCCACTAGAGGCTTCATTCCAAAGACTTTGTGACATCAACATATCTGAGACCCTCCTAGCAGACATCATGAGATTGTATGAGTCAATTTTGGGATGCCTCAGGTTGGCTCATGGCCTCTCCAACTTCATTCAAAATACCATTGGGGTAAAATAGGGATGCCCCCTCTCACCGACTCTTTTCGGCATCTACATTGATGAGCTAGAGTCTTTCCTCCATGACCACATCCAGGATTGAGATGGTTGTCTCCTTCATCAGGTGTTGATCTCCCTGCTCATTTTCATTGATGACCTGATCTTGTTGGCCTCCACTCCTGAGGGCCTACAGAAGCATATTGATGCCCTAGCCAATTTTTGTGACCTTCGACAGTTGACGGTCAACTTGGTTAAAAACAAGGTCATGATTTCAATGCTTCAAAGCGCCCTCTCACAGACTTACACTTCTACTTCAAGGGGGAAGAGATTGATATTAGCACAACTTACACCTACCTGGGGGTCCAGTTCACGGGACCTCGTTTCGGTATGCGGCAAGCCCTCCAGCCCCGACTCAACAAAGGGTGGGTCCTGTTATCCACTAGTTTGCACAAGCTGGATTTCCTGAAGAGCCGCCAAAGAATGAGCAATCAATGCTCATATGACAGAGTTTAGAGTTCAGTCGGTCTTGTAAAAGACCCCCTTTTTTCCACATTTCCACCATTCTAATAAATGTCCTAAGTATGAGATATTGTAAAAGGCTATTGGCCACCTAAGACCAGGAGTGAGCACATACTTTGGAGTGTTTTTTCTACTTGTTAATTATTTTTTCTGCTTGCCTTAGTGAGCGATTAAATAATTTCTAAGTTTTTCACTTAGAAGACTAGCTCCAGAGCCGAAGTATGTACTGGCGATCAGGTCTTGGCATGGAAAAACCAATGTCTAATGTCTAAATGTATATGAGCTCATACTAGGACATATTGATTGAGTCATTTGGAAATTGCGGCTAGGTTTGATAGGTTTTTTTTAAGTTTTAGTGAATTAATTAAATTCCCGCAAAAAATGGAATTTATTAATTCTGAGTCAATAAATGTAAAAAATATGGCATCAAACATTGTCAGATCCCATATTTACAGTCGTTTTCCAGTCCAAAGTATCATGTAAACCCCTATTTCCCATCTTTCAGGGCAAAAAAGTGATTATTATCACTAAAAAATCAAAATTACTCAAAAATTACGGAAAAGGGGTATTTAAATTAATCTCCTAAATTTTAGGAGAACTCGGGCACATGATTGAAACACGTTTTTTCATGTCCTCAGTCGACTGGAGGCCTTGGGCGAGTTCAACTAAGGTAGGGTCCACTTGATTGAGGTGACATAGAGTTAGGGGGAGATCCCAATGTGGGAACTCGACCCCTTCTCCTATGTGGCGCATTTCTAGAGCATGGTGCATCTCCTAAGGGCCCATGCCTTCCCTAACTATTCCATCACTCGCCCTTCACTCCCTCTCTCACTCCCCATCACTCGCCTTCACTCCACATCACTCTCCTTCACTCGCCTTCACTCCACATCCACTCCCCTCATCTCCCACGCATCTACCCATTCACTAGTGCACCACTCCCTCATCACCCACGCACTACCTAAACCCTAAATCTAACCCTAGCACATGCTCACTTAGGAATTGTCACCTCAAATGCTATTTAAGCAGGGTCGACCTCCCTCATTAAGTGAGTTCAGTCTTGGGCAAGCACTTGTAATATTGTTGTAATCATTTTTGGAATAAGAAAGACTTTGGAGCTATTTTGGTGTGGACTCAAATGTGTGGATGCTTTGATCTAAATGCAATTGTCTTCATGAGGTAATCTGTATCTTACATTTCAGTTTTGTGGTTAATTGCTAAAACCTTGTAGGTATGCTATCATATAATAGGGTAAGATTAATCTAGGTTGATTTACCTTATTGCTTCTTTATTTCACAGACTTTTATTCTGCATGCTTTATTTTCGGTTAAATTAACATTCGTGTGTGAGTTGTGTTGTGTAGGGAAGTCCTTTAACAATTTTGTTGCAGGATTGAAGTGTATAGTTGCAACTTGCAAGTTCCTCAAGTTTGGAGGATCGATAGGTGGTTGTTTCAACCGTCATCGTCCAAGAAATTCAAATATCAAGCTCCCTCTACTTCACATCAAGAGAACCCCATAGCCCAAAAGTTCCAGGCTCAGGCGAAAACTCCGGAAAAATCGATAAACTTTCTTTCCCCATCTTTTTCTTTAATTGCATGCTGCTTGGAATGACTCTAAATTTCAATTTTATACATCTGAAGTCTACATGCATTGTTTTCTAGATCTAAACTATAATTTGCCAATTTCAAAGGATAGATCTAAACAAGTTTTAAGCAATTTCTTTGATCTTTTCACCTAGAATTTAGTTCAAAGTTTATGCTTTGTTTTAAATTGTTTATCAAGCTAATTGGCTGCCTTATGTTTGCTGTTTTAAAACAGCAAACATAAGCATTTAAAGGAGACTAAGTTAGGTCCATGCAAACTGCCCAAAAGGCCTAAAAAAATTGCATTTTGCCTTAGAAAATTTTCCAAAATTTTTGATAAAAAATTTTATTGTTTAAAATCTTTTCTCATCATTTTCTAACTTTGTTTACTTGTTGTTTTCTTGCAGCAAATACAGGTTCAAGAAGAGATTCTGCCAATTTTGGGCAAAATCAAGGCTCCCGACAACCCTGGGGGGTTTTTACTTCGTCTAGCGAAGTTTTCCTTTTTTCTTTCTCTTTCTTGTATTCCTCTAAACGATCCAATTATAAGGATCCCTTTCTTTCTAAAGAAGCTAAAAGCTTAAAGAGAACATTGGTTCTCCGTTGTAATAGTGCAATAAAAGCGAGCCCTTTGTGCCCAATTTCTTCATCCCCGTTAGGGGGATTTGTGTTGTGGGTTTGGTTTCTTTTTTGTGATTGATGCATGCTTAAAATCTAGTAATCAAACACACAAGTCAAGTACATCGAACACACTACAACACTCTAACTTTTCATGCATGTCAACTAAGTCTTAAAATCTATCATGCATGTTTAATTAATCTTCTACTTCAAGTTTCTTTCTTTGCAACAGTGTTTGAATTTCTAAAAGTATCTTGTAAATCTTTTTCTCAACTACAAAGCAGGGTACTTAAACTTAATTGTTGCAAATCCATCTCTCTATTTTCAAGTGTTTGTGCAAGTACTTTATTTACAAAGCAGGGTGTGTGATCTATCTATTTCAAGCTTTATCAAGTAATTGAACCTTGCTAGTTTAATAGTACAATCTCTTAAGTTGTTGGTTCCTTGGGAGGAAAAGGCCTAAAAGTGACCTGCGAAGTAAGACGGTTTACCGTGTTGTACATCCAACACTTTTGGTGATTTTACTGATGAGACCATTGGGTTTCGATAAACTCTCAGCAAGTCCAAGCAGAGAATGAGCTTCCTAAGGGGCCAAACACTCTTCACTAACTAAATACAAAATTTACCTTAATAAAATCTTTGATCTACATTGCCCACAACTCCTTTTAAGGCACTGGTTAAAAAGTACTTTTATTTATCTTATGTGAGCAGTTACACTTATGCATCTTGTCTAACTTTCCTTTATGCTCTTAGGTCTTGCAGATATTGTATCCTTTGATTTATGAATGTCTTATGAGCAAAATATTTTTTGTGATGATGATAAATGCTAAGTGTTAAATGATCTAATTTTATTTTAAGCAATAAACTCCTAGATTAAGTGTTTTTCTTTCTTAGTTTAGAAAAGCCTTAGATTTATTTTCATAGGGACTACCCCCCCTTGGCCTAGAGTTGGCCTAGACGGAGGAGTTGAGGATCATGTGACAACATCTTGACTCGAAACTTGCCCCCAAGGACACACCAAGTGGATTGAAGGTTTCTTCCACGTTAGCCCAGGTGTGTATTAGGACTGTTATCCACCAAGTTGCACTAGGGTGAATTTCCAGGGAGCCGCCAAAGATTGAACATTATTGTTCAAAATTCAGAGTTCAGAAATTCAGCCGGTCAAAAAGACCACCCTGTTACTCTACATTTTCCATAAAAAATTGTAATAAGAGGTGTTTGCATGATGAATTTGTAAAAGGTCTTAG
>ML813631.1:27206-74130 GCA_009831015.1 Picea engelmannii | reverse complement strand
TTAATTTACCCTTAATAAAACACGCGAACTACATTGCCCACGACTCTCTTTAAGGCACTGGTCTCAATCATTTACAAGCAATAAAGCCACAGGCTTCACATTTCATAATTGGTTATATGTTTAATGTAAATGATAACTTGCACTTGACAATTGTTTCTTAGTATCCTTTTGATGCAAGTTAATTTGATTATATATATATCGTGGTGAATGAATGTTCATGTTTATTTCAGTTTAATGGTTAATGGTTTGAAGAAGCAATAAACTCCTAGATTTCAATTTCTTGTACTTAGCTTAAAAGGCTTAGTATATTTGTTAGGGACTACCCCCCTTGGCTTCGCTAGGAGTTGGCCTAGATGGAGGAGTTGAGGATTAGGTGACAGCACCTTAACTCTCACTTGCCCCCAAGGACACACCGAGTGGATTGAAGATTTCCTCCACGTCTCCCAGGTGTGTATAAGGCAGCAACAAGGACGACAACGGGTCCCTAGCCCTCATCAAGAGACAGTTTTTCCAAGGTCAATTCAGAACATCTCGTCCAAACTCTACCTCATGGAGGCAATTATCAGACCCACAATACTCTAAGGCTCGAAAATCTAGGGATCAATCCTGATACAGACAGATTGGGCTCGGTTGGAGAGAGTCCAAACATTACTTCTTAGGCGCATGATCAGATGCAAAGGTACAGTTCCACATCCCATTATTCAGGCAGAGTTCGATGTCCAACCATTCTGCCTCGAGGTTATCTTTCACTTGATCTCCTTCATTCATAGAGTTAGATCTTTCGAGGACTATGCTACCAGGAGAGAGGGGTATACCTATCTTGCACTTTGCTCCTCAGAGGCCCTCACCTCGGATCACTTCACAGGCTGCACTCGAGGTTGGTTTTCAAAGGCATCTTGACTTCTCCAGTCAAACACCATCTCCCCAGAGCGCCTTCCCCCCTTCAGATACTCCTTAGATATGTCAACCCGTCTCTTACCAACTAGACAGATTATGAATCGAGACATCAAAGAGGACATATACAGATTATACATTCAGGTCACCTGGACCTCACCCCCGACAAGCCTAGGCTCGAAGATGTCTTTCTACTTAGAGCACTTTTTGGAGCTACGGGATGATGGAAAACATTAGTGCCACATAATTTGGAAACTTCTTGTAAGGATGACATACTTGCACCTCCAAAATCTTGTTGATCTGAATTTGATTTTTCTCACTTTCGCAGATCAGCCTTTGGGGCAGCTAGCTCCTCTACCTCCTCGGCCACTGTTAGAGGTTACTGAGACTTCAAGGACGATGCAAACTCGTCAAACTTGACATCGCTTCTCACAACTACCTTCCACTAAGATGGAACATAGACTCTGTAATTTTTCGAGGTCTCACGATAACCCGCAAAGATACCCTTCAAACTAGAAGGTTCCAACTTGATCCTTTTCTCATCAAGGATATGAATGTAAACATGACAACCGAAAACATGAAGATGTGTTACTTGAGGCTTCTCACCTGTGAATGCCTCCTTCGATGTCTTGTCCTTCAACACTCTGTGAGGACACTTGTTAAGAATATAGATAGTTGTAATGCATGCTTATGCCCAAAGACACATGGGCATATCTAGATCATGGATCATAAATTCCACTATCTCTATGATGGACTTGTTCTTCCTCTCTACAACCCATTCTATTGAGGGTTGTAGGGCATAGTCAACTCCTTTATTCTTGCTTCCTTGCAAAAAGTGTCAAATCTTTGGAGGTATATTCCCCTCCATTGTCAAACCTTAATACCTTGATCTTCTTTCCTGTCTAATTTTCTACAAGAGCCTTAAATTCTTGAAACTTCCTGAAGAATTCATCCTTGGTCTTCATGAAGTAAATCCAAGACTTCCTATAGGAATCATCAATAAAAGATAAATAGTAAATGTTACCTAAGAAGGAAGTTAAAGACATGTGTCCACATACATCTGACCTATGTTCGCTGCTAGGAAAAGTAGCCTTCACATGCTCGCCAAGTGCATAGCCTTTGCACACTCCTTTCTTCTCAACCTTGAAGTCCAGCAATCCTTGCACCACATCCTTCAAGATTGGCAACACTCCATAGTGCAAGTGACATAATCTCTTGTGCCAAAGCTCACACAAGTTGGCACTATCATGCACTAGAGCTCTTATAGGATCCCTCTACAACTTGTATACACGACCCTCTCAAACACCTCAAGCCAACACCCGACCAGGATTCGAGCATCTTTTTCGAAAGATAACTTTCTAATCATCAAACTCAGCCATATATCTAAGATCTATCATTATTGAAACTGGAAGGAGAGTTTTAGCTAAGCCAAGCACATACAAAACGCCGGTAAGCTCAAGGATATAACCTAATGGCATCTAGAATGAGATGGATCCCACTCCTGCAACTAGATATATGGCATCATCACCAAGCTCCACTTGCATGCTTGCCTCCTACTCTTGGAGATTATTGAAGGCCCTCTTATTAGAGGTCATATGTTTGGAGGCTCCACTGTCCACATACCAACTGACACTAGACACAATGTTAGATGATAAGCATTGAGACCATAGAGAAGGGTGTCTCAAACTTGGATGAATTCTCATCTACTCTCACTAATGCTTCTACACTTCCTGCAAACTGCTTTTGTTGTTGTTGCTTGCCCTTACCCTTCTTCTCACGACACTAAGAAGCAAAGTGCCCAAACTTCTGACACTTGAAGCACTTGATGTGGCACAAGTCCTTTCCTTGCTTAGAGGAAATTGAGTCTTCTTTCTTCCCTTTCAAACCCTTCCCAGGTCGTCTTTTCTTGTTGCCCTTCTTCATCTGGCTGATGAGGGCAAGATTCTGCTCCTCTTCCTCCATAACTACAACACTCTCCAGTGTTGTCTCCTCTTGGATGAAGTCAACCCACAACTCCTCAAAAGTGGGAAGCTTTTCTCAGGCACAGACCCCACAGACAAAAGGTTGCCAAGAAGAAGAGAACCCATTTAATGCGATGGGTGCTAGCTCTTCACCCTTGACCTCCTCTCCAACTGCTGCAAGCTAATCACAGAGTTCAGTAATCTTCATCAAATAGGAAGCTACGGTTTCTGTCTTGCTCATCCACGTGGCTCTAAGCTTATTCTGCAACATCTTCTGGCTGATGTTCTCACTCTAATACAAAGTGACTAGAGCATCAAACGTGTCCTTTCCCGTGCTCTTCCCGACGATGTGAGGGATCAAATGATCATTCACAGAGTCAAGAATGACTCACTTGGTCTTGGCCATCTTCTTTTTATGATCTGCCAACAACACAGGATCAGTAGGAATTACAAGTAGTTTCTCAACAAAGTCCCACAAATCATGCTCCTAGACAACATCTGTACCCGACACTTCCATGGGACGAAGTTAGAGGGACCTTCCAATCTGTCTTCGTATCTGAGACTGAATGTAGTCATCCTACTGCACTGGAGATATCTTGCTAAACAAAACAGATTAGCAACCTAAAAGAACAACCTATCACAGGTCCACTGTGCTTTTCTCAAACACGGACCACAGGCATCTCACCCCTAAAACCTCCCAACAGCTCCCCCTCTCACATGTAGCATCCCTACTATCCACATACAGATTCCTGGAAGGTTTCAGCAACTACGCTTTGATACCTTGTAAAGTTATCTAAACCATGGTAAACAGATTCTGCATTGTAAAAGAATTCCTACAGGAAACTAAACAGCTGAAACTAAAAGCCTCTCAAAACAGCTCTCTGCAATAAATGCTAGAATCTATAACCACACACTGTAGAAAACAAATAACAAAACTCAATAGCTGACTGTCAAAACCTGTCACTGTTTTTCATTAATTCTGAACATGAAAATCTGCTACAGGAAAATGCAAAATTTCTAACCGCTGAACACACAAACTCTATGTTAGATCCATACCCCTGCCTTTCATTTATAGAGATGAAGAAAGGCCTACTAGGGTGTTCAAAATTAGATCTAATTCCTACATTCATGGATCTGCATCAGAATGAGGTAGTGCGCTCCAAGGAAAGAGTTCAGATTCCCTTGGCATCTGTGCCCTAACTAAAAGTCAAACTCCAAAATAGATAAATTGCTAAGACTAAAACTGAATCGAACTCAGCACTCTATCTACTTTAATTGGAGGTTAAGGCTAAGGATAACCTTATCCTATCCTTATCCTATCTAAAGCTGGCGCATACATGCATGCGCCCTTATTGTTGGAAGCCAAATTTGGTGCTGTGCCCTCTGGTCTTCTTAATGCTGCAGTCTCATCTACAGATCGGATCAGCTGCTGCTGTGAGAGAAGGTGCCCGGATCTATTGTACGTGGTCCACCCCATAAAAGGCTATCCAAGGTACACACTATAACATGTATAGACTGTATTCACATTGTCAGCATTATTGTTCATATAGGCAGAGCTGTGGATTTGTACTGTGACCCAAGATTAGTACTTTGTACAAAAAAGTCAGCATAGATGTAAAAACCACAAACCTTCTCAGCATTCATTCACTTTGAGATAATAACCTAATCATAAACCTTACAAACACAAACCTCACTGATCTTTGTTGAAGTGACCGTATCAACTGTTGACATGTCAATGTATCCTTTTCCTGTACACATTTGCTCTAGGACACCATCCTTGCCAAAAACCACCTGTAAAATAGTTGCAGAGAAGATCGTAGACAAATATCAGTAAAATAAACAAATATATATATATATATATATATATCAAACTAAAATACAGAACAAACTGTTGAAAACTGTAGGTAGTGTTTTGATAACTATTCAAATAATGAACAATGGCAATCCAAAAATTTCTCACCGAGAGGGCAGCAGGAGGATCAGACAACATGGCTATGATATACTCGCACTTTTTTACAACTTCAGCAGGAGTGCTTCCCATGGAAGCACCTTGCTCAACCAGTTCTTCACACTGCACCCAATCAGAATAAGTGAACAAAATTAATATAGAATATTTATACAATAAATATGTTGATTAGCCAACTAAAATGGTAAAAGCCAATGCTAAGGGCCTGAAATAACCAAAAGAATACAGGGAAATCCTCAACTATTCTATTCCAGATATTTATAAACGCCTTAATCTTTCTATACAGCCATTTTACCGTCTCTTTGTTGCAGTAATATATATTAATTGGTTTCTCTCTCTTTGTTTCCCTAAAACCAAGGTTATAATTTTCAACAAGTCCAAAGGAGTCTTCTCAGATTACCATTTCTTTTTCAGAGGGGAGGAGATCAAGATGACCAGCTCATACACTTACTTGAGGGTTCAGTTCTCAGTGCAGACTTGTCTCCTCAGATGCTTCATTAGATGCAAACAGACAATCTCCACACCCATCATCCCTGTTGCGTTCAGGGCCTGCCCCTTTCGCCTTGAGATTGTTTTTTGACTGGTCTCACTCCTTCACCGTGTTCGAGGCTATGCTGACTCAGCAACGGATAGGGATCAGTACCCATGCCTGGCCTACTGTTCTTCAGAATCCATCAATTTGGCTAGCCCCCCAAGACAAGCCAGTGGTTGGTTTGCAGGGATCTCAAATCTCTGGAGTCTGTGGGTATTATGATAGTCTAGCTCCCTTCATTCAGATACTCACTTGATGCACCTAGCCGCCTCCAACCTACTAGACAGGAATCGAACAAGATCATTCAGGACGACATCTAGAAGCAGTATACTCATATCACTTGGACAGATTCACCAAATGATTTGTGCTCAAAGATGCTTTTATGTAGAGCACTTCATGGAGCTGAGGGACGAGCTCATTGTCCAACCTCCATACACTCACCGTCACTAGATGCATGCTCTCTACATCCCCCTAGGTCAGTGCAGAGTGGGTTCATATAGACTTCAGGTGGAGGCAAAGCAGCAGCTTGACCAGTCAGACAATATCTGCAAACTGCGCCATCTTCAGGAGGTTGAGACTCGAGAGTGAAGAGCATTTCATCTTCCTCTGCCCCATTTATTATGAGATTCAAGGGCACTTCCACTGTTTGTTTAAGGAATCACAGACCCTTTCCAGCTTCTTTTGGTTTTCCAACCAACATTGCTTAGCTTTATATATCCAGAAGGCCCTTAGACTCCAGTCCCAGATTCTATGGCCGCCCCATATATAAGTGTCCACTTGGCTGATCACCTCCTTCTTTACGGTGCTCCTTTCTACTTGGGGTACCAACAGATAATGTGAGCTCGAGGGGCTATTTCTACTTCCCAGGGACCTTAGCATTAATGTCATTCTAGACCCTATTCTGGTAGTCAGATGAGACCACCCAAGACTCAGAGATGGGTGATCTCATCCAGGCAGCAACATAGTACACAGTCCAGATTATCTTCCCGCGCCTCTTCCAGACAGCATTCTATCCAAAGTTTCCTCCACTTGACCTCAGGTGTTGGGGAAGCTAGTGCTAGCAGATCCTGACAGGCATACATTATTATTTGTATTCCAGATGTTGGATCCATTTCTCCCAAATCTGTTTTCTGTGCTATCAGTGCTTGGTTTGATTTGGCTTAGAACTGGGCACGGATTTTATTATCTTTACTTAGAGCAGTACTTCACTCTATTTTACTTTCTGCATTTTGTTTCTTTAGAAGCCATTTTTTGTGCTCCCAGTATGCATTAGCACTATTGTACTCAGCAGTCCCATTGACCTACTTTTGTGGTCATTTGTTGGACATTAATAAAATTATCTTATTCTCTTGTTTGCTTTTCTCTCTGTTTTTACCTTGTTTCATGATTATACTTAGATATATTTCTCTCAGGAGAAGCATCAAGCATTCCCACATTAATGAACCTTACATGCTAATCATTCAGTCCCATTGACGACTTTTGGTCACTTGAGCACTTCATTAAATTTTCAATTTCAATTTCTATGTGACAGCAATTATTCTTCACAACTCTGACTAGCCCTGCCTTGTTTTCTGTAATTGTCTTCTCAATGGCATTGATAAGACCCAAGTAATTGCTTTATGGTTGTGAGCATTATGACCATAATGAAGGATATTTTGACATCAGAATGACCAAAATAATCCGTTGGATTGTGGATCAGATAAATATATGACAAGTGGATGCAACTTCTGGGAGGGCGACACAGTGGAGAGTGCATTGAAAAAGTGGTGGGTGATCCATTGGTTAAAGCTCATAGAGGCCTTCCACTGACTGCCTGCTGAGCTTTGTGGCTCACCAAAAACTCAATGATATTTCAAGATCAGCTTATCATGCCTCTTCAAGTATTATTTGAAATCCAGTTTGCTTATCAAGGACTGGAGCAACAAATGAAGACTAAAGCTCCCAGGCTGGTGGGTGCCCTAGATATCAACAAGACTAAGCAATGGGGCTTTTTTGAAAATCCAGGATTAAGTGGAGCTGGAGGTATATTATTTCCACAGATAATCATTGGCTAGAGTTCAAATGCGGATTGGATAGGGGCAGCAACAACAGGGATGAATTACTGGCTGTCACTATTCTGGTAGTGAACTGGCTCAACAAGGTGTTTGGAAATCAAAAATTTCTCATCTGGTGGCTTCAGATTTCATATCCAGGTTTGCTTCATTTTCTTTGCACACATATTTAGTGAACTCAATGAACCAGACTGTCCAAAGAGGCAGTTGATGGAGAGGTTGGATTGCTTCTAGTAACTGATGTAAAATTTGGCAGCATCGGCAATCATTCTCCAATGAGAGGCCATATGGGCTACCCTGAGGCTAGCCAGGGAGATTTGGAGAATCAACCAGTCTTGTGAGGTGTTGAAATTAGTGCAGCTGCAAGAGTCATTCTCCAGGAGGATGGCATAAGACCCTAGCTGAGATCTAGGGCCCCCAGTACACTACTGGGGTTCTCGGTTTAGGACCAAGCAGTTAGAGCCATGGCAAAAGACTCGAGTGAGGGCCCCCAGTATATTGTCGGGGTTCTTCGTCAAGGACCAAGCAGTAAGTCCCTAGATGTGTTCTAGGGCCCCTGGATGTGTTCCAGGAAATCCTTGCTCGGTGCTTGGATTGATCCTTGGATGTGTTCATTGGTGGTTGATGATATAAGTCCCTAGATGTGTTCTAGGGCCCTTGGATGTGTTCAAGGGAATCCTTGCTCGATGCTTGGATTGATCCTTGAATGTGTTCCTTGGTGGTTGATGATATAAGTCCCTAAATGTGTTCTAGGGCCCCTGGATGTGTTCTAGGGAATCCTTTCTTAAACGCTTGGGTTGATCCTTGGTCTTGTACCTTGGTGGATAAAGACCCTAGATGTGTTCTAGGGCCCCCAAATGTGTTATGGGGTATCCTGGTCTGGGACCAGGTGGTTCTTGGTTGAGTACCAAGATGTGATGATGTGTGATCTTCTTCTCTCCCGGGATGGTCCATGAGACCTAGGAGCAGCTAGAAGATGGACATGACCACATCATTGATTTTTCCTCTTATGCAGGGATGATAAAAGCTTATAAGTTATCATGAGACTTATGTGGACAGTTTTCCATTGAAGAAGACCCCTTTGACTTTGTCTTGTGGCCTCCCCTTGCTTGAATCTCGTTCCCCTTCTTGTTTAATGTGGTGTTGGTCTTTTATAAGTCACTTTGACTTATTTGACTTTCTAATTAATATTTTTATTAATTAAAAATATTAATTATTATTTTTTTACTAATTATTTTAATTATTAGGTTTTCAATTAAACCTAACCCTAACCGCTTCCTATACTATAAAAGGAACCTCGCCCCTCACTCTCTCATTACATTCACACACTATCACTTCCTTTGGTCTGAATGTTTGGTGCAGCCTACTTGGAGGGTTTCTTCTAGGACTGGTTGAAGGCTCGACCCTCTTGTGTCTTCTTCTCTTGTTGTTTTTGAAGTGTTATCTCCTTGGTTTTCTCCCTATTGCTGGTTGGGAGCCTTCTTGTTGGTGTCTTGGTTCTCTCTTACTGGGTTATGGTGTCGTGGCCTTCCCTCTTGCTGTGTAAAGGTGGTGCGGCCCTCTCTCTTACTGGTTTAGGTGTCGCGGCCTCCTCCTAGCTCCTCTCTAGACTGTCGCTGGTTAATCTTTAGGCTGTCGCTGCCTTTGGCTCCTCTTCAAGTTGTCGTTGCCTTTGGCTCCTCTTCAAGTTGTCATTGGAGCTCTCCCTTGTTGTTGCTGGTACTCTCCTTGGTTGTTGCCCTTGTGTTGTTGTCTTCACAGTCTTTAGGGCCTGCTAAGACAGCCCTAAGTCCGCCATCTTAGGTTGTCGATACTCTCCTTGGTTGTTGCCCTTGTGTTGTTGTCCTCACAGTCTTTAGGGCCTGATAAGACAGCCCTAATCTTAGGCTACCTAGTTACTGTATCAGTTGTTAGAATTAGGGAGAAGAAACAGAGAGTATACCTTTTTCAAATTTATGATAAACTAGATCAGCAAGATCATAGTAGATCTTAAATAGAACAGAAATCAATAGGAAGGCAGTAGATCTGAAACTTAAATCTGAACCATAGATATCTAAGTAAGCAAATCAATAGATCAAGTTTCTGAGCAAGCAAATTAATGGATCTAAACCATAGGAAAACAATAGATCTAACTTTCTGAGTAAGCATGACAATAGATCTAACTTTCTGAACAATATTTCTGAGTATATACATCAATTAGATCTGAACTAATAGATCTAAACATTGAGCATTACAATATAGTAGATCTGAACAGTATAAAGCAATATAGTCATAAAATTATTTCTGAACAATTAGATCTGAATTAGAATGAGTAGATCTAGATCTAAACAATTCAAAAACTGTACAGCTTACCTTGATATTTTCTTACCTCTGTAGCATGAAGAACAGCATGACACAAATGAGGGATGAGAATCCACTGTAGTATTGCTCAGAATAAAGTCTAGAGTCATGGATCCGCCTCTAGGGTCAGATCACTCATCAAGAGAAGTATAGGACTAATCAAAACCTTCACCCTAGAATACTTAAAACCCTACAAACCCTCACACACAAGAGTGGCTGCCAGAAAGGTGGGACGGCTACCTAAAGTAAAGGTTCTACCACCTTACCAGGGTGCTACGGCCCTCAACAATACAGATCCAGGGGACGGAAACCTTCAAAGAGGGTTTTGTTGATGAAAGAAGAGGGCTAGCAAGTGACAAACAGGGTAAGCAACAATCACGTCATTCCCACCAGAGAAAAGGGCACCTTGATCTTCCACACAGCAGCAAAAACTCAAACAACACCTGACAGTAAGATGAAGAGGAAGAAACCTATCACAAGAAGGCTGTTCACTACCACAAAGGTGGCCGCAAGCTTCCTCAAAGGAGCCACACACTGTCACAAGGGCCGCTGACTGTTATTAGGAGGCCAAAGACTGTTACAAGAAGGCCGCTAGATTATCCAAGGAGGCCGCAGACCATAAAGAAGCAATCCACCAATATGAAAAGAAAAGATGAGTGTATGAGAGGAGGGAGAGGGGTTCTTATTTATACTTTTGGGTAGGGTTTAGGATAAAAGAAATATTATTAAAAATAATATATTTAATTAATATAAATATTAATTAAATATATTTATAAATTATATTAATTAATATTTCTTATATTAACCCCTAAGACAAAATACAAAACCCCCAAGCAAACTCAAGCCCAAAACAAACAAAACAAGGGTGGTGGGTTTAGGAGAGGTTTACACATGTCCATATACTTCTCAAGGTAACTAATCAACTTTATCATCACTACATATGGGATATATCCCTCATGTGGTCATGCCCACCTTCAAAGGAGGGTCATACACCAACAAACACCTGATCAAGGACCAGGTTGCCCCAGAACATTTATGGGGTCTTATCCACCAAGGATCAACCTATGTCCCAAACATGGGTACCCTGGAACATATCCAGGTGCCCTATACATATCTAGGGACTTTAACTGCTTGGTCCCAGACCAAGAACCCCAGTCATCTACTGGGGGCCCTCACAAGGGTCTTCACTGCTTAGTCCCAGACCAAGAACCCCGGTCATCTATTGGGGGCTCTTACAAGGGTCTTTTGTTGCTTGGTCCCAGACCAAGAACCCCAGTCATCTACTAGGGGCCCTTACAATGGGTCTTTTACTGCTTGGTCCCAGACCAAGAACCCTAGTCATCTACTGGGGGCCCTTACAAGGGTCTTTTGCCATGGCTCTGACTGTTTGGTCCCAGACCAAATCCCCAGGAGTGCATTGGGGGGCCCTAGATCTCAGCTAGGGTCTTTGCCATCCTCCCAGAGAATGGCTCTTGTAGCTGCTTTAAATTCAACATCAGCCCTATATGTTTTGGACAGTTTCTTGATTAAGTTGTTTGCGGTTTTCTATCAACTTTGAGTTTGGTCTTTGGGGTTTCTATTTCATCCCTACTTATGTTGATTGGTCTTTGAGTTCTTCTTGGCAAACTGTCCACTTAGATCATGATGAGATCAAACCCTTGAGGGTTTTGATCCATGACCTTTAACAGTTTTTTCTGAGCATACAGAAATGAGGACAGCAACAAGCATCTAAGGTAAATCTACTCTATGTTTTGGTTAAGGTAATGTTCAAATTTGTTTTTGCAAATAAGTAGATCTGATTTTTATTTAAGTCATTGTTCAGAATTATTTTTGTTAGCCAATGATCAAATATGTTCTTGCTCAGAATTGCTTTCTCTATTTTCTGTGTTTTATTTCTGTGATCAATCTACTTCAGAAAATTATGATTTGACTGTTGATCTATATCTACAGTAGTGAATAAATTCTAAAAGAATATCTCTGTTCTAGTTTTCCCTTAAATTTCTAACATGAGGTATTGACAAAAGCCAGGGGGAACATACAACCTTTGTGAGTCAAACCAAAACTCAGGACGAACGAGATGCTATATGATCTTGTGAGTTAAGATGTAAGTCTAATGCAAAAGTCAGGGGGAACATACAACCTCTGTGAGCATAGACAGTCTAGTGCAAAAGTCAGGGAAACGTACAACCTCTGTGAGCATAGATAGACTAGTGCAAAAGTCAGGGGGAACGTACAACCTCTGTGAGCCTAGTCAAGCCTTGTGAGCCTTGAGCAAAAGTCAAGGCATCTAACAAAAGTTAGGTTGAAGTAACGTTGAACATAAAATTCCTATGAGCTAGAAACAAACAATCTTCCTAATATTGCAAATGATGTAAATGTATTGATCTAGTGCATTGGCACGTGTAACACTATCCACCATGAAGAAATTTGAATTACCGTGTGTAAGAGTCAAGTTGAATGAGTTGTTAAACTCAAATTGTAAAAGGAGTCCTAAGGCAGCGTATGAATTCTGCCACAATGCTGATATCTAACAGCAGAATAGGACAGCAAAGTCTCTCAGTATTCTACAGGTCATACAGTCAAGACAAAGTAATTTTGGCAAGCTCTTTAAGAGCAGAATTTCATGGTGGATGCTTGTAAGTGATCATACATTATATTTGCAATAAAAGGAGATTGTTTGTTGGGGGTTTTCTCCCTGTATAGGGTTTCCCCAGGGTACATGTGTTGTGAATTTTCATGCTGGTAAATCTATGGTTATTGTTGTTCAGTTTTATGAATCATATTAAGCTAAATACTTAAGTACAGTCAAAATTTAAAGAATTACCCACATATCTGAAATCAAGCTCATAATTTAACATGGTATCAGAGCTTAGGGTGTGAATCAGCTTGTCGAAGTGCAGCAACAGGGTACACACAGATCCAAATGAGCTTGATCAAGTTTCCACCGTGAGGTCCATGGCATCCTCCATTTCTGTCAACGCCAAGGATAGGCTTGAAGGAGCATCCAATTTCAATGTATGGAAGCTCCGGATAACGAATATCTTGCAGGAGCATGAACTTGAGCAGTATGTGACCACAGTGATGGAGGAACCCACCACTAATGCAGGAAGAGCGACCTTCAAAAAGAATCAAGCCAAGGCCAAGCGAATCATCTTTAACTCAATCAAAGACAATATAATGCCAATAATGACTCTGTTAATGACTGCCAAGCACTGTATGGATACCTTGGTAATCTGTATGAGAAACATGCACCAAGTCAGAAGAGGACACTTAAGCATAAGCTTAAGTATTTGAAGATGGAGAAAGGTGAATCAATAGCATCTTTTTGTTCCAGGATAGCCCAGATCAGAGATCAACTTTTGGTCACAGGTGTCACAGTGGATGTTGATGACTTAGTAGAGGCCATATTTGATGGTCTTCCTTCTTCATGGGAGACTTTCTTATCCAGTGTGAGTGGGAGAGAGATTCAACCCACGTTTGAGAGGTTATGGCATGATTGCCTCCAAGAGGAGAGTCACACTGCTACCAGGAGCGAGCCAACCAAAGAAGAGCATTCAACATTAGCATCAAGATTCAAGGGAAAGAAGAAGGTCACTTTCCAGAAAGGCTCTCAAAAGAAGTCAAACACCAAAGGTATGTTCAAAGGAAAGAATTGTTGAGTTTAAGCTATTATTAGGTTTCTTTTCAATTTACTAGATAACCATAGCATAGATAGGATCACTGAGATAAACACAATCACAAGATACACAGCATTTATCCTGGGAAACCCTCATGGGGAAGAAAACCCAGCAAAAACTTCCTTAATATAGATAGCCAATACAATGCCAAGATAATAAACCAAACACTAGAGAATATCCTCTCCCAAGTAATGTGCCTCTCTCTCTTCCTTCTTCTCCAACTGCAACACCAAACTTGCTCTCTGGATGATCGAATGAGTGAGTGAACAAATGAAGCGTTGGCCTCCTTTATTTATACAATCTGGCAGGTACTGAAAGGAAGTGTCTTTTCACTGGCAGGGCCGACTTCTCTTTCTAGGTGGTTAGAACCACTTTAATTTATTCTGAGGGCCGACTTCTCTTTCTGGGTGGTTAGAACCACTTTAATTTATTCTGGGGGCCGACTTCTCATTTTGCATATTACAATTAGGGTTTGACCAATCCGCAAAAGGGGATTTGGTCATTTACAATGCCCGACATGATCAATCCACAAAAGGGGATTGATCTAATGAATAATACATCGATAATAAATAGAATACTCTTTGCAGTTACAATATTTCAACACTCCCCATTAACAAGAAGGGTATTCTACAACAGCATCAGGCGAGAGAGAGACGACAACATCATCAACAGCATCTGGAACACTGACAGGCATATCTATAAATCATCGGAAGTTTTTCTCATCATCAATATCATCAACAACACAGCACAAAGGCTAGAGCATCATCAACATCAACACTAGGCTGAGAGTCTTTAGCACGAGGCTGGCATCACAACACGAAGTTGGTTACACAATACCATCAGCACGAAGTTGGCATCACAGCACGAGGCTGGCAACACAACATCATCAGCATGAAGCTAGCATCACAGCACTAAGTTGGCAACACATCATCAGCATGAAGTTGGCATCACAGCGCGAGGCTGGCAACACATCATCAACACGAAGCTGGCATCACAACGCGAGGCTGGCAACACATCATCAGCACGAAGCTAGCATCACGACGCGAGACTAGCAACACATCATCAACATGAAGCTGGCATCACAGCACGAGGTTGGCACATCATCATCAACATGAAGCTGGTATCACAACACGAGGCTGACACATCATCACTACTCCCCCTTTCGAGGGAGGTCCTTTCGGACTACACCAAGCTTATCTCGAAAGTGCTCAAACTTTACACGAGATAGAGGCTTGGTCAACACATCAGCAACTTGTTCATCCGTGCTAACATATTGGAGCTTTATGGCTCCTTTCTGCACCATATCACAGATGTAATGATATCGGATCTCTATGTGTTTTGACTTGTCATGGAACACAGGGTTCTTTGTCATCTTTATACAGCTCTGGTTGTCACATAGGATCATGGTTGCTTCCATCTCTAGATCGAATAGACCTATCAACAACTTCCAAAGCCATATGGCTTCACAACTGGCAAAACATGCAGCAATGTATTATGTTTCTGCTGTGTTGAGAGCAATGCTTGATTGCTTCCTACTCTGCCATGAGATCATGGCTGACCCCAGACTGAAACAACATCCTGAAGTGCTCTTTCTGTCAGAGACACTTCCAGCCCAATCTAAATCAGTATAACCACTTAGTCTGAAGTCATGATCTCCATCATAACTGAGACCACAATCTATTGTACCCTTAAGGTACCTCATCACATGTTTTGCAACAACCAGGTGAACATGTCTGGGTTCTACCAGAAACTGACTCAAGGTGTTCACAGCAAAACAGATAGCTAGCCTGATGTTCGTCAAATACATCAACGATCCAATTATCTGTCTGTATAGCGTAGCATCAATCAATTCTGACAAAGTGTCAACCAGGAGCTTCAACTTTGTTTCCATGGGTGTATGCATAGACTTGCACTCCAACATATCAAATCTCTTCAGTATTTCAACTGCATACTTCCCTTGGTTAATGAAGATCCTCTTTGGGCTCTGTCAAACCTCAAGACCTAAGAAATAGTGCATTAGGCCAAGGTCTTTCATCTCAAATTCTGCAGCGAGCTTCTTCTTACATTCAGTGATGAGCTTTCCTTCTCCAGTTAAGAATAAGTCATCCACATACAGCAGCAATATAACAAGCTCATCATTCATAACCTTGAAGTAAAGGTTAGAATCAACTTTACTCTGGTAAAGCCCAAGCTCGTCAGAAAACTGCCAATCCTTCCATACCAAGCTCTAGGAGCTTGCTTCAATCCGTACAAAGCCTTCTTCAACTTGCAGACATGAGTCTTCTTGTCTTCAACTTCAAATCCTTGAGGTTGTTCTATATATACTTCTTCTTCAATGACACCATTCAAGAAGGCAGTTTTCATGTCCATCTGGTGTAACTTCCACTTCATCTAAGCTGCAAGGGCTATGATGGTTCTGATTGAAGTATATTTGGCTACAGGGGCAAACGTCTCTTCATAATCAATGCCTTCCGTTTGAGAAAAGCCACGAGCAACAAACCTTGCTTTATATTTCTCAATACTTCCATCAGCGGCATGTTTTATTTTGAAAAGCTATTTGGAAGATACCACATCCTTGCTCTTTGGTCTGGGAACTATTTCCCATACATCATTCTTTATGATGGATTGGTATTCTTCTGTCATGGCATCTGCCCATTCTTTCTTCTGAATGGCTTCTTCAAAGCAGGTAGGCTCCTTCTCTAAGAGATCACACATCAAAGCCATATAACTGGAGAATGGCTTTGGTTTCTTCACTTGTCTCATGGTTCCTTCGATGACACCATACTTCTCTCCATCTTGAATAAGTTCCCTTGCCCAGGCTAGCTTTCTCTTGTGGGAGATTGACATCTAGGGAGGTTCTTGAGATTCTATTATGTCATGGTCTTCTAGAATCTCCTCATCAGGGGAAGCTATGACTTCCCTCACTGGTTATGCAACTCTGGGAGCTACAGGTTCCTCTTCATATACTTCTTCAAGCTGGCATCTTCTTGATTTCTTGAGTGCTGCATCTTCATCAAAGGTTACATCCCTATTGATCTCAATATGATGGTAACCTGGTATATAAACTCTGAAGGCTTTGGAGACCTCACAGTATCCAACAAATATTCCCTTCTTTCCTGAAGGGTCCAACTTGGTTCTCTTCTCTTTTGGAATATGTACAAATATTGGGCAGCCAAATATTTTGAGATGGCTTACTTCTGGCTTCTTTCCGGAGAACATCTCTTCAGGGGTCTTGAACCCAAGTGCACTATGGGACAATATGTTTTATACATATACTGTTGTTTTTGCTGCTTCTGCCCATAAGTACATTGGAATGGATCATGGTCTTCACAACTTCCATTATAGTTATGTTCTTTCTTTCTGTTACACCATTTTGTTGAAGATTGTAGGGAGTAGTGAGCTCCCTCTTGATCCCGACATCTTTGCAAAAGTTTGCAAACTCTTTTGAGGTGTATTCTCCTCCATTATCTGACATGAGTATCTTGATCTTTCTTTCAAAAAGATTCTCTATCAAGGCTTTGAATTCTTTGAATTTACTGAACACTTCATCTTTTTATTTCAAAAAGTAAACCCAGGTTTTACGAGAATAGTCATCAATAAAAGATACATAGTAATAAGTATACATACCCACTGATGGAGAATGATGGCATTGGGCCACACACATCTGAGTGAATGAGCTCTAGGACTCCTTCTACTTTACTGTCTCTCTTCGAAAAAGGGTTCTTGATGTTCTTTCCTTGTGCACGTCCATTGCACACACCTTCATGGTCAACCTTGAGTTCTGGTAGACCTGTGACTACCTTGCTTACATAAGGTAATGCCTTGTAGTTGATGTGGGCTAATCTTCTATGCCAAAGTTCACATGGATTCTCAATGGAGTGGGTCATGGTTGCTTCTGAGTGACCCTTTAGCTTATACAAGCCACCTTCTTTTCCAATAACAATTCCTTCTTCCATGGTTTTTCCTTTGGCCCACATAAGAACTTCTCCATCTATGAAGGCAACTCTGAAGCCTTTCTTTTCTAAAGTTGAGATGGAGAGTAAGTTCTTTGTCAAACCTGGTACATATAGTACATCCTTCATCTTCATTGGGTTCCCTAAATTAAGCTTGTAATTTGATTCTCCTAAGCCCTTGATAGGGTATTGATAATCATATCCAAGTGTAACTTTCTGAGAAAACTTCTTTTCTGAAAGGCAAGAGAGAATGTCTCTTTGACCTGTCATGTGCTTGGAAGCACCACTATCAATGTGCCAAGTGTCCTCACCAGGTGATACTGATCCTGAGAGGGCAGAGATTAAGACATAATCTTCAATTTGTTCTTTTATCATCTTTGTGGGTGACTCTTCATCTTCAACTGCATGGGCATGGTGCCTCTTGTTTTTCCTCTTGTATTCTTCTCGTCTAGCTGGACAATGTTTAGCAATATGTCCCATCTTGTCACAATGGTAACATTGGTAGGATGAGAAATCTCTTTCTCTTCTTTGTCCTTTCTGAAACTTCTGGAATCTCCTTGGTTGAGATTCTTTATGTATGAATTTGTTTTGGGGGTGAGAATCCTTATGAGTTTCTTTTTGGAAGTAAGACTTATTTCTTCCTCCTTTAGTGTGAGTAGCTAGGGCTTGATCTTCATCTCTTGATAGCAAGGCTTCTCGGTTAGCTACTCTTGATTCTTCTTGAACACATTCTTCCCAAAGACTGTCAAATTGTAGTTTGTCTTTTTTGGCACAAATAGTTTGGATGAATGCATCCCATGGTCTCGTGAGACCATTAAGGGTTGTCACTATAAGTTCGTCTTCATCTATAGTATCTTCAATTGCTTCTAGTTGTTCTTTGAATTGTGATATTCTGGAGAAATATTCCTGGATTGTTTCTCCTTTCTGCATCCTTGTATTCTTGAGTTGAGTCCTTAGATTCATCTTCTGATTTATGTTCTTTCCTTCATATAATCTGGTTAGGGCATCAAACATTTATTTTGGAGTCTTCTTTGAAAACACTTGAGGAATCAAGTGATCTTTGATAGAATCCGCAATGATTCTTTTGCCCCTAACTGTGTCATTTTGGTGTTTTGCTTTAGTTGCAGCATCGGTGGGTTCTGGTACATTCTCTTTAATGAATCTTGCTAGGTCATTCTCTTCAAGAATGAGTCCAATCCTATACTCCCAGGCACGAAAGTTTTCCACACCTTCTAGCTTGTCAACAAGCTTAGTGCTTGCAGACATCTTTTACCTCGAGCTAGGAAAATGACCAAAAAATGAAAATGCTCAAAATTGAATTTTGAACTTACCAGGAGGTGTGCTTGGCTGAGGCGAGTAGCTTGGTGTGGTTAGATTTCAAAAAATCCAAATTTTGCCCCTTCAAACTTGACTAGCGGATTTTTGGACTGGTGCTTCTAGTTTTCTGGTACTTCTGGTTTTCTGGTACTTCCGGTTTTCTGATACTTCTGGTACTGGTGAAAACTAGGGTTTCACTTTCCAGGAGTTCTATCCGCTGAAAAGGTGCACTAAAGGTGCCAAAGAGTTCCTTGGGCTAGGACGCAATTTTCTAGAAGACTTTTGGGCTGAAATTCCTCTTCAATAAAAAGCCCTAATTTCCTTGTACGACAACAGTGACGTTTTTCTTTTTCTTGTGAAAGATGTTCTCTTCAGCTTAGCCTTGATACCATGTTAGAGTTTAAGTTATTATTAGGTTTCTTTTCAATTTACTAGATAACCATAGCATAGATATGATCACTGAGAAAAACACAATCACAAGATACACAACATTTATTATGGGAAACCCTCATGGAGAAGAAAAACCAACAAAAACTTCCTTAATATAGATAGCCAATACAATGCCAAGATAATAAACCAAACACTAGAGAATACCCTATCCCAAGTAATGCGCCCCTCTCTCTCTTCCTTCTTCTCCAACTGCAGCTCCAAACTTGCGCTTTGGATGATCGAATGAGTGAGTGAACAAATAAGGCGTTGGCCTCCTTTATTTATACAATCTGGCAGGTACTGAAAGGAAGTGTCTTTTCACTGGCAGTGCCGACTTCTCTTTCTACGTGGTTAGAACCACTTTAATTTATTCTGGGGGTTGACTTCTCATTTTGCATATTACAATTAGTGTTTGACCAATCCACAAAAGGGGATTTGGTCATTTACAATGCTCGACATGATCAATCCACAAAAGGGGATTGTTCTAATGAATAATACATCAATAATAAATAGAATACTCTTTGCAATTACAATATTTCAACAAGAATATTGATACATCTAAGATTAAATGCTTTAGTTGCAATAAGTTGGGTCATTTTGCTAGAGACTGTTGGTATAGGAAGAAAAATCCAAGGAAAGGGAAACATCATGCCTCAACTGCTGAGAATGATGAATCCAAAAGAAAACAGAAAAGTCCTTCTAATGAAAGAGAAAATAGAAAAGAATATTACATGGTTTCTGCTTTATCCAGTACAGTTATCACAGGGCCGAAAACTTGGTTAGTAGACAGTGGTGCATCAAAGCACATGATAGGGTACAAGGAGATCCTCTCAAATTTCAAGACAAAATCTTTTGCAAAGCAAGTTGAGCTTGGGGATGACAGATGTTACAAGATAGAGGGAGTAGGCTCTATCTCCTTCAGATTGGAATCTGGGGCTAGGCTTCATGTTGATGAAGTATTATATGTTCCAGGACTCATGAAGGATCTACTATCAGTTGCAACCGGTGAGGACAAGGGATATTGGGTGATCTTCAAGGACAGGAAGGCACTTTTGTGGGCTAAAGATAGCCACTTGAGTACAACAAAACCTATTGGGACTCGTAGAGGAGGATTGTACGTTGTGACAGGATAGTTAGTTCAAGCATTAACTCATGATGCGACCAGCTCCAATGAGTTGTGGCACAGAAGACTTGGACATCTTCATTACAAAGCACTCCCAGATCTGCAGAATATGGTATGTGGCATGCCCTCTTTTTCTCTTAGTAAAAATGAAATTTGTAAAGGATGCATGCTAAGTAAAAATATAAAGAAAGCATATCCTAGCAATGACAGAAGAGCTCGGGGCATCTTAGATCTGGTTCATTATGATGCATGTGGTCCCATGTCATCTCCCTCACTTAGCGGTTGTTTGTATGATGTCATTTTTATTGATGATTACTCAAGAAACTGTTGGATCTATTTCCTTAAAGCAAAAAGTGACATTTGATAAGTTCAAAGAGTACAAAGCCTTTATTGAAAAGCAGACAGAGAAACACATCAAAATCCTTAGAACAGACAATAGAGGAGAGTTTGAATCTCTCCAGTTTGAGGATTTTTGCAAGGAAGCAGGAATCAAGAGACAGTTGACCGTGCCATATAACCCTCAATAAAATGGTGTTGCTGAGAGGAAAAACAGGACAATTTGTGAGGCAACAAAAGCCATGATGTTTGACCAAGATCTACCAAATTCTTTATGGGCAGAAGCTACCTCCATTGTCATGTATATTCAGAACAGATGTCCACATGCTATCTTGAAGGACAAGACTCCTGAAGAGGTCTTCTCAAGGATCAAACTTGAAGTAGGGCATCTAAGGATATTTGGATGTCCTGTATATATTCATGTCCCTAAGGAGAAGAGGACAAAGATGGAACCCTCGAGCAAGAAAGGGGTTTTTGTGGGGTACAGTGAGAACTCCAAGGCTTACAGGATATATGTACCAAGTCAGAGGCAGATAGAGGTAAGCAAAGATGTGACTTTCCATGAGGAAGCCGCATTCAAGAAATCCAGAGAGCTACAGCGGGAATCAGAAGCAGTTCAGCCAACTTCACCCTCTTCTGAAATGAAGAGTCAGATGATCAGAGGGAGGAACCTCATGAAGGGCCAAGTGATGAGCCCCTAGAACCTGCTGAAGAGTTGGAAAGAACTCTTGAAGAACCTCCAGCCAAAAGGAAGCCAGGATGGCTTAAAGAAACAGTGCAGGAAGCAGAAAAGATAGTTGCTCCCAAAGGAACTTTTGGGGAAAGTAAGAGGCCTCATAGGTTTGGAGGCTATGTTGCACTGATGAGCAGCAGGAGTGATGTTGAACCTTCTTCATTTGAAGAAGCAGATAAATTACAAGTATGGAAGGATGCCATGCTTGAGGAATACAGGTCTATTCTAAAGAACAATGTCTGGGACATTGTGTCGAGGCCAAAGGACAAATCAGTAGTATATTCCAAATGGATCTATAAGATCAGACATGCAGTCGATGGGAGTGTGGAAAAGTTCAAAGCAAATTTGTAGCCAGAGGCTTCACTCAGAAAGAAGGAATTGACTATGACTATACTTTTGCCCCTGTAGCTAGGTATACCTCCATTCGAGTTATTATTGCATTAGCTTCAGTTCTTGGTTGGAAGTTACATCAAATGGATGTAAAAACAACATTCTTGAATGGAAAGATTGAACATGAGGTCTTTGTGGAACAACCAAATGGTTTTGTACTGCATAGCAAAGACACTCATGTATGCAAGCTAAGGAAGGCCTTGTATGGTCATAAGCAGGCTCCCGGAGTTTGGTATGACAGGATTGATGGCTTTCTTAAAAGCCTGGGCTTTCAGAAAAGTGATGTTGATGCGAATTTGTACTTCAAGGTAAGAGGGAACCAGCCTGTTATACTAATCTTGTATGTTGATAATCTCTTTCTGACAGGAGATGAAGGGCTAATAGCTGGTGTAAGAGGGAGCTAATCTCAGAATTCGAGATGAAAGATTTAGGCTTGATGCATTACTTCCTAGGGTTGGAAGTGTGGCAAAGACATGGCGAGATATTTCTGACACAAGGTAAATACACAGTGGATGTGTTAAAGAGGATTGGTATGATGGATTGTAAATCTATGTCTACTCCGATGATTACCAACCTGAGGAAACTACATGATTCTGATATAGGCTCAGATTCGATGGATCCCACCATGTATAGGCAGTTGATTGGATCATTGATGTATATAATCCACACCAAGCCAGATATATGCTATGTAGTGATTGCAATGAGTCAGTTCATGGCTGAACCGAGACAAAGACACTGGGTGGCAGCGAAGCACATCTTGAGATATCTTAGAGGGACCATTACCTATGGTCTAAGATATACATCCAATGGTGGTCTATTTATCCATGGGTATGCAGATGCTAACTGGGCAGGAAGCCCAGTGGACCGGAAGAGTACTTCCAGACACTGCTTCAGTTTAGGATCCGTTATGATCTCTTGGTCAAGCAAGAATCAGGGATCCATTGCACAGAGTACAGTAGAGGCTAAGTACATTGCAGCAAGTGATGCTATCAAGGAAGCAGTATGGCTCAGAAAATTGGTTTCTGGGTTGTTTGGTGACAATCTTGATACGACAGTGGTTCACTGTGATAATCAAAGTTGCATAAACCTGACAAAGAACCCGATATTTCACGATAGATCAAAACATATTGACATGAAGTACCACTGCATCCGAGACTTGGTTCAGAGAAAAACTGTAAAGCTACAGTACATAGCCACGAGCAAGCAGGTAGCTAATATCCTGACCAAGCCATTGCCATTGAGATAGTTTGTGCAGCTGAGAGGCAAGCTTGGTGTGGCTGAGAATGACTCCCTTGCTGAGAGGGAGTGTTAAATTTTGCAGCATCGATAGTCATTCTCCAATGAGAGGCCTTATGGGCCACCTTGAGGCTAGCTAGGGAGATTTGGAGAATCAACCAGTCTTGTGTGGTATTGACAAAAGCCAGGGGGAACGTACAACCTTTGTGAGTCAAACCAAAACTCAGGACGAACGAGATGCTATATGATCTTGTGAGTCAAGATGTAAGTCTAATGCAAAAGTTAGGGGGAACGTAAAACCTCTGTGAGCATAGACAATCTAGTGCAAAAGTCAGGGGGAACATGCAACCTCTGTGAGCATATAGACAGACTAGTGCAAAAGTCAAGGGGAACGTACAACCTATGTGAGTCTAGTGAAGCCTTGTGAGCCATGAGCAAAAGTCGAGGCATCTAGCAAAAGTTAGGTTGAACATAAAATTCCTATGAGCTAGAAACAAACAATCTTCCTGATATTGCAAATGATGTAAATGTATTGATCTAATGCATTGTCACGTGTAACACTATCCACCATGAAGAAATTTGAATTGCCATGTGTAAGAGTCAAGTTGAATGAGTTGTTAAACTCAAATTGTAAAAGGAGTCCTAAGGCAGAGTATGAATTCTGTCCACAGTGCTGGTATCTAACAGCAGAATAGGACAGCAAGGTCTCTCAGTATTCTACAGGTCATACAGTCAAGACAAAGTAATTTTGGCAAGCTCTTTAAGAGCAGAATTTCATGGTGGATGCTTGCAAGTGATCATACATTATATTTGCAATAAAAGGAGATTGTTTGCTGGGGTTTTTCTCCCTGTATATGGTTTCCCCAGGGTACATGTGTTCTGAATTTTCATGCTGGTAAATCTATGGTTATTGCTGTTCAGTTTTATGAATCATATTAAGCTAAATACTTAAGTACAGTCAGAATTTAAAGAACTACCCACAGATTTGAAATCAAGCTCATAATTTAACAACTAAGACTAGGGAAGGTGTAGTTTCCCCCCTGGGCCCTAACTCATCAACAGTTTTTGGCGTAGCTTCATGCAGACTATCTGGTGGCAGGTTGCTATGTTTCTGATCATATAAAAGTACTTCCTGATTGGTTTTAATCATGTTCTTCCCTTGAGAAGGGATAATATGTTTGTGTCCTAAATGGATTTGCACAGCATAGTTAGCTTTGATATTTAGATATCCCTATATGGTGACTGTAAAGAGGTTAGAGCTATAAAAATACTCAAGCTATTGAATTGATTATCTTTGATATTAGTAGCGTACTTTGGTCTACACTCTTCAATACCATGTCTCAAGGACACATTCAGAATGTGACTTTACCTTTTCTACTTGAAATTTATAAGTTACGCTTTTTTTCTTGGAAAAAAATTAGATGCGATATGTGTAGTAAAAATTTAAAATCCATCTTTATGAAAGGTCTTTCAAGTAGGATATGTTAATTAATAACTGTGCTATGCCTGCTTACAGCGGGGCAACCACTTATGTGACATTCTGTGTCTCATTACCTCTTTCGTGTTGCGGAAATTTATAAGACATGCATCCTGAACCTAGTGGCATGTTCTACATACTTTCCTATACAACTGATTAGTACTTTTATAGATGCATTAGGTACTCCCAATACTTTGTCATATTATAGTCCTACTGACTGTTGGTTTTTTAGCGAACATTATTAAATTTTACATTTCATGTCATGCCAGGTCATTCCAGACTGTGTTGGATCTAATTCAATAAAATGGTTAGCTATTGGTGCCCAGTCGTGAACAGGTGAACAGGTCCATTTTAATGGACTCGTCTAGTGCATACAAAGTACAGGTCCCAAAGCCAAAATGCAGACAGCACACAGTGAAGAAACCAGAGAATGCATGCAGCTATGATTATCCTTCAAAAAATAATTTGCGGAAGGATAATTGTTTTTAGATTGTGTAGGAATTACTTCACCGAGCCAAGAGTTGGGGCAAAATTGCAAATGTTCAGTGTTATGCATTGTATTCTGTCAATGTTACTTTTTAAGCATGTAGGAACTGAATGGGCAAATTATGCACTAGAAACAAAGTTACAGATGAACATGACTTATTTTTGAAGTGCCCAGTCCACAACAAGATATAATCAGTATAAGATATATATTATCAACTAATGAATGATAAAGTAGAACCTTCAGAAAAGCATAATTGCAAGGATTTCATGAGGCTAAAGCAATATGTTTGTTGTATGTTTTGTACATTATGACAACTCTGAAATTGACTTGCATGAGTCACTGGTGATAGTGTCAAAAAAGCATAACCGAAGCATAGTTATGAATTCAGTTTCTTGCAATTTGGATAAAGAACAACTGTTAATATCTTTAGTTGTTGCTGAATTGATGTATTCTCCCCAGTTGCTGAAGTTAACTGTCATTACCCTCAATGAATTCCAAAGGTAATCTAATTTGTCCAAGTTAAAAGAATGATCAGATGGGTTCCAATTGGGCATGAAAAAATTTGAGCTACATTAACTCAATTCTCTCTTGCTTATTCAATGCAGCCTTGCAGCCTCCCAGATGGAGTGCTTGGGAGGATTGACGAGACAGATGCCACAGGGCACTCAGAAGCACAACCGCATGGGCTCATTCATGCTGCGGTTATGAATATGGCAGTGGCCAGTGTCAATTTTCACATACAAGCTTATGTGACTAATTTTCACATCTGAAAATTGATTCCTAGTGAGCTAACAGTAAACCTTAGTTGTTATCACTGAACAATTTTACATTGAAAATTGTTGACTAAAAATATATGCAGTAGAAACAACAAAATCAGAGATGAATCATCAACACACATGAGACACAAAATTTATGTTTTGTAATTTTGTCAATTTCAGGAATTCTGAGGACAAAACCAGCCCTCAACAAAATCAGAGATGAATCATCAACACACATGAGACACAAAATTTATGTTTTGTAATCTTGTCAATTTCAGGAATTCTGAGGACAAAACCAGCCCTCCCAATCAATTCAATTTCACCAAAATTCTGAGGACAACCTTGTCCTCCAACAACAGAAAAAATCAGCAAAATCAAACCTCGGCAAAATTCCAGAAATCTTCGTCTGCCTGCAAATCTGCTGCAGCCACATGTACGGCCTGCTGATGTCAGCCTGTACGGACTGCTAAACTGCCCAGAAAAATCACTCACATGTGGCCCTCCTTCTCTCGCACGTGCAAACCTGTACCTGATGTTTTCTCCTCACACGTGCAGCTGTACTTTCCTTCCACACGTGCGGCCTGAAACTCTTCTCTTACTCACACGTGTGCCCTCTCTCAGCTGAAAAATAAGTCTTCCTTGGCTAAAACAGAAATAGAAAATCCTCCTCCAAACCCTAGGCCAGATTTGTCAAAATTGCATAATTTCCCTTGCTGAAATTTTCAAGCTCCTAGCACAAGTGCACTCACTTATGCTAACTGCATTATGCACAATGACCTCTCTCCTTTATATACAAGTCCAATGAGTGAGTTTAGGCACCCCTTCTAAACTCAACAATTAATTAGAATATTTTAATCCTCTTTGTGGGTGTGAAACCCCTACAAAGTCCACAAAGCCCATCAACTTGCCCATGAGGCCCTAGCCTCATTTCTAGGCCAGTTTCACTAAAACGAAAGGTTAATCTGGTGCCAACGAAGATTCCCACATTCCTGACACCTTGGCCTCTTGTGGGAATACCTCCCGAAGCTACAATATCATCAACAGCCAGGGCAGGGGCTCTCATTGAAGAGCCCTCCCATCCAATTAGTAAATGTTTGCATGATTCTGCCATTACTCCCATCACCATGTGCACCATTATGTTTGAAGCAGGGATGAAGCATTAGCACTGCTGCTCTTGTCTCACTTCCAGGTTCTATACTCCTGGTTTGTTTTCAAATTTTCTTTTCAGTTTAGCAATCTGGTTTGTTTTTCATTCTGGCTCAGCCCTCTATTGGGCTCTCCCTCCGCAGTCAAGTGGAAATTTGTTGGACGATCTGGGATATCCTTCTTTGGTTCTCCTCTCTAGGTGGGTGGTTGATATCCTGGCTTTGATACCTTGCCCCCATTCTCAATGGCCTCTCTCAGTCCTTGCCCGCAACCTACCCTCCTTCATTTTTGTTACTTGTCCTTGGGCCAAAATGTTGAATCCCAAAGGTGTTCCTCTTACGGAATCCAACAAACGCAAGGCTAAAAGGGGCACCAGAAAAACGGTAGGAAAACCCTGAACCCGCAGCTCCCTCATCAAATTACTCATACCCAGGCTGATGCCATGACTACTGCATCCAATTACCAGCTTCGCTTCACCAATCTCGTCAAGGACGAGGTCACCCACATAGAGAATCTGGTCAGGCAGAAACAAAGGAAAATGACCAATGATCAGGTTGAAGCAGAATTCCTGGACTGGGTTCCAGACACGGGGTTCTCTTGCTCTAGATACACCAAGATTTTCAAGTTGACAGAGCTTTACTGGCTGAACAAATCTTTCATCGCACAAGTTGTGGAAGATACGGGTCAACAGCAGCAAGCAATTCTCTCACAAACTGGATTTAATGGATAAAAAGTCTAAAGCAGTCTGTAGTGCAATTTATGACATTGACATCAATGTGACAGACCCAAAGGATGTCAAGCCCAACCCAGTTCAAGTAGCAGAGCCTGCTAAGGAGTTGGAAGGTACCCTTTTCAATCCCATCCTGACTAATGAAGATATTATGGAAAAGGAGGACACTCAGCAGAGTAGCAGAAGCAAGCACATGCATTCCTGGGTTTGCAACACCCCATTATCTTTGTTTAGCTTTACAGATAGGAATTGTCAATTATCTTTTATGTTGTATTAGCAGTTATCTAGGCCATGCTACTACTGAGGATCTAGATTTAGAGAACTCTGCCTCTCCAATATTTTGACTTACTATGGTTCTGGTTTCCCTAGAGGCAGGCCACAATCTGCCTTGACTGTATTTTATATTGTACTCTCTAATAATATCAAATTCGGCTAGCTTATCGGGGTGGCAGTAGCGGGTGGGGTTCTCTTCTCCCCAGGAGGAAATATTCAGCTTTTTTTCTCATGGAACATTGGGCACGCTACTAACAATCAGGCGGAGGCATGTGCTTTGCTCCAAGGATTGAAACTGGCTTGTTAACAGGGCGTCTCCTCACTCTCAATTATTGGAGACTCCAGGGTAATTATTAGCCATTTGAGAAAGAAGACTCAGCCTAAAGACATGAAGCTCGCATCAATCTTCCGGTGAATCTATTATGAGCTGGATTCTTTGCATACCTTTGATGCTCAACACATCCTGCACCACAATAATTCTATAGCAGATAAGCACGCGAACCTGGCCTTAAGGGACCCCATAGAAACACTAAGGGTCAATGAGCATTCTGTAATATCCCCTTCTCATTGACACAAGAGATCAGGGACGTAGTAGTCTAGCTACTCCTCTAGACTATAGTCCAAGACAAGTTAGGGGAAGGAAATGTGGTTTTGTCACTAAAGAGATCTAAGGTTATATTATTAAAGTGACTTTGGTAAAAGACTCAAGGAAAATTAAATTAAAACCCTTAGCAAGTGGGAAAAAGCAACTCAATGACAAATTAGAAAAAGGAGGTATAAAAGAAAGAGAAGGGCGCACCTCTCAGCATTCTATTCTCATTATTCATTTGCACTCTACAATCTTGAGCTAGACAACTTACGTTTTGAGGGTTTTGAGTAAACAAACCCTAGAAACCAGCAAGGAGATGAAAGATTCCTTTGTTCCTGGTTCAAGCTTGGCCACGGAGGTGAAAGATCCCTCCCTCACCATTTGAATCCAGTCACAAGTATTCAGCAAGCAATATTTGGAGTTTGGTGTACAAATCTGAAGGGTTTCCAGCCGTAGGGCGCATCCTTGGAAGAGAAGAGGATTGATTTGCTTGGAGGAGTCTAGATCTGTAGTATTACACCATTGAAGGTTCATTTCTAAGGTCATAGCGCCCTTTTGCAGCATCAACACCAAGGGCATCTCTCTTGGATTATTTTATTTGGCTTGGGACGAATTTCTGAAGGAGGGCGCAACTCCCATTGAGGACACTCATAGATCTGAAGGAAACCTTGGGGGTTTTCACTCAAACTTGCATCATCCCTACTCTATAGCCCCTGATCTACAGTTTGAGGGTATTTTGGTAGCATTTGGAAGCCATTTACTAGGAGGCCAAAATATTGAACATTCCCAGCAAGTCAAGGCCGTACCAATCCAGATCCAGCCTTCCAGGGCCGTACCAACTCCAGATCCAGCCATCCAGGGCCGTACCAGCAGGGATCTGAAGGAATCCATTCAAGAATGGAAAGAAATTAATCTTATAATTAGCTATGTTTAGTGGGTGAAGACCTAGGGTCTCTATATCTTCTATATTGTGCCAGATCTGCAGATCTAGGTATGGAGATCACTTATTCTATCTAAATAAAGGTCAAATATAAAGCATGTTACCTTTGTGTATGTGTTTCCTTCATTATCTTGTGTTCTATACTTGTTGTGATGTCATCTATGCAATAAACTCAGCAAAATACTTCAGCACATCTTTCTGTAATAGAAATCTACAAAACAAAACATCAAACATCAAACAGAAACCCTAGTTCTTGGCCAAAATTTGGTTGGGAACATTACAGTGATATCAGAGCGAATTTCCTTCGTCAGCCTGTGCAAAATAACAAGATGACTAAAAGAAAAGGCCGTGGGGGTCAGCCAATAACATGTATTCCAGAAGAGGAAGAACAGGAAGGCAGTATGGGAGAGACACATAAGACAAAAAAATGCCACGTATGAAGATATTGAACTTTTGGCAGATAAAGTAGCTCAAACAATGAAAGAGGTACTTCAAGGCAATCAAGAAAGCATGCAGCATAATCTGGCCGAAATGTAGAACCACTTATCATTGGGACAGTCTGAGCTCCACTTATCTCTTACTAAATTTCAAAGGGGACAAGATAGAATGATAACAGTGTTGGAGGAGCTGAATAAACATCAAGGAATCCTTTCTCAGTTTTTTATGGAGCAGAGGCATGGCAAATATCCACCCCTGTATGGTGGAAACCATGAAGCTAGTGGATCTCGTGGAGGCAATGGGAATCATGAAGAATCCATACACAGAGGTCAAATGGAGGAGCATCACTCCAATGATGGAGGACCGATTCCTTCTCATACACTCAGCAGAACCACCCCTAGGCCATACATGCCTACCTTCCTTGACACACAAAGAAGGGAAGCTAATGTCTCGGATTCAGAAAATCTGGGGGAAGAATGGGAAACAGCAGATAGGGAATACAATACCATGAGCGCGGGATTTAGGAGACAGGTCTCTATGGGAGAGTACTTCCACTTGAAGATGAAAAGAAGATCCAAGGAGCGTTACAGAGGTATGAATGAACTTGGACGAAAGGTTGGGAAAATAGAGCCACCCACTTTTGATGGATCAGATCACCTTTTGGTTACAACATGGGTACAAAAGATGGATGCGTACCTCCAATTGAAACCTATGGAGGAAAGGGAAGCTATCAAATATGCAACTATGTATCTGATGGGGAAGGCACATGAATGGTGGTTTCATGGAATAACCACCTTGGGTCATGGACGCATCACCTCTTACCAAGAATTCACTCAAAGACTCATTGATAGGTTTGACAAGGGAGACCCAGATCGTCATTTCAGGGAGATTACACAGCTTAAATAGACAAGTTCAGTCGAGGCCTTTATTGAAGAGTTTCAAAGAGTATCAGTTATGGTTCTGGATGTGGCAGAATCAAGGTTACTATGTTGTTCATAGAAGGACTGACAGAACCAGTGAAAGGATGGGTTAAGGCTTTCAAGCCCCTAACCTTACAGGATGACATTGAACGCACAAGGGACTTAGTTGGGGCAGCCAATAAAAACAGGTTCACACCTAAGCCACCCATGGCCCAGAGAGGCCGTGACACTAAACCAGTGGATAGAGGGAAAGGGAAATTAGATGAGGCTACAAGAAGAGATTTAAGGAGTAAGCAGCTATGTTACACTTGCAGGGATCTGTGGCAGCCAGGACATAGATGTTTAGGCAAAGGGAAGGGAAAATACACTATGTTGAGGTAGTGTATGAGAGTGAGGAGGAGGCCGATGATGAAGATGATGGAGCTATCCATACTATGCAGGCAAACCTCAAAGAAGAGGAGGAAGCACTACTGAATCATGAAACACCAATAACTACAGAGAAAGGCCATAAAAAGATCACCATTGCTTCTACAAGTGGAGTACCGAAATTCAACACCTTCAGAATAAAAGGAGTGGTTCAGGGGCAAAGGGCAACAGTGTTGATCGATGGAGGAGCCTCCCACAACTTCATTGATATAGCCATGGTGGAGAGGAGACATCTACCCACAGTGGAATTTGAAGGATTCTTGGTTGAGGTAGCAGGGGGTCGTACCATAGCTTGTGACAGGTACATCCCACAAATGAACTTGACTCTAGGTAGATACACCTTAACATAGGATTTTTATGTGGTAAACATTCCTGACACCAATATCATCCTAGGAGTGCAGTGGCTTAGCACTTTGGGGCCTATCACAACCAACTATAAAACAATGGAGATGTCCTTCAACACAGAGGAAGGGAAGAGAGCTACACTTAAGGGAATGACAGGGGATTCACCTAGAATAGTGACAGCAAAAAAGATGCATGCCATATTCAAGCGAGAGGAGATAGCCTATGCAGCAGAATGCTTTATTATGGATACTAAGGGCGAGACCAACAAACCATACCCTCCAGATATACAAAAAATCCTTTACAAGCACAAAAGAGTCTTTGAGCCTATTCCTCCGGGGCAACCCACCAGATAGAGGGTTTGAGCATATTATAGAATTGGAAGAAGGGGCCAAACCGGTCATTACTACACATTACAGGCACCCAAAGAAGCATAAAGACGAGATAGAGAGTGCTATCAAGGAATTGTTGGCTATGGGACATATCAGGCCGAGTTCAAGTCCATTCGCATCATCAGTGTTGTTAGTTAAGAAGAAGGATGGAACAATGTGCATGTGCATTGACTATAGAGCACTGAACAAAAGGACCATTAAGAACAGGTACCCTATTCCCCGGATTGATGAACTGTTGGATGAACTTCATGGTGCAGTCTACTTTTCTAAGATAGATCTATGATCAGGCTATCATCAGATCAAGATGAGTTAACAGGATGTACATAAAACTGCATTTAGATGTCACTTCGGCCACTATGAGTTTCTTGTGATGCCTTTCAGCCTCACCAACGCTCCTACCACTTTTCAATCATGTATGAACCATGTGTTCAACAAGCAACTAAGAAAATATTTGCTAGTCTTCTTTGATGACTTATTGATCTATAGCAAGACATGGGAGGATCACTTAAGGCATGTGGATGAAATTTTGGGTATCATGGAGGAGCAATCTTTATATGCTAAAGAGTTTAAGTGTGAGATTGGTATGACCGAAGTTCTGTACTTAGGACATATTATTCGGGCAAAGGGAGTACAGGTTCATCAAGAAAAAATACAAGTTATCATCAATTGGCCTACACCTAGGACACTCACAGAACTCAAAGGGTTCCTTGGTATTTGCAGCTACTACGAAAAGTTTGTCAAGGGCTTCTCCCAGGTTTGCGCTCCTCTGACAGACTTAACCAAGAAAGGAGCTTTCACTTGGAGTGATGAAGCACAAGTCACATTTGAGAAAATGAAGAAGGTCATGAGTACTTGCCCGGTACTTTCCCTACCTCATTTCTCTCAACCTTTCATTTTAGAATGTGATGCATCAGGTGTAGGAGTAGGAGTTGTTCATATGCAAAATAGGCATCCTATTGCATATGAGAGTCGTAAGTTGAGAGGCCCTGAGTTGCTCTACACAATCTATGACAAAGAGATGCTAGCCATAATGCATGCTTTGTCCAAATTCCGACGATACTTAGTTGGAGCGAAATTTGTAGTAAGAACTAATCACAACAACCTCAAGTACTTTTTATCTCAGAAGGACTTGAATGAGAGACAACAAAAGTGGGTAAGCAAGATTCAAGCTTACAATTTTTATATTGAATATGTCAAGGGAAAGAATAATGTAGTTGCAGATGCCCTATAAAGAAGACCTTCGACCTACTCTATGACAGAAATATCAGTAGATTGGAAACCATAGTTATTGGTGGAATACTCAAAGAACAGGTTTGCATGTGAATTGATGGATGGGCAACTACAGGATGACAGGTACAAGGTCGTAAATGATATCATTTATTACAAAGGAAGAATCTATTTGGTACCCGGATCTACATTCAAAGGAAAAGTGCTCCAAGCCTTCCACAATGCTCCAATAGCAGGTCATCAAGGGTTCCTTAAGACATACAGACAGATAAGAGAAAGGTTCTCTTGGAAAGGACTCAAAGGAGATGTTATGCACTACATCAAGGAATGTGCTACTTGCCAACAAAATAAAGATGAACACTCTCATCCAATAGGACTCTTACAACCTCTTCCAATACCAGAGAACAAATGGGAAAGTATCTCAATGGATTTCATCACAGGTCTTCCCAGGGCGCAAGGTAAGGACTGCATATTCGTAGTTGTGGATCGGTTAACCAAGTTCAGTCATTTCTTTGCCATCTCCATGGACTACAACGCATCACAAGTAGTTGAGTTATTCTTCAAAGAGGTCTTTAGGACGCATGGCGTACCTAAGAACATTATTAGTGACAGGGATAGCAAATTCATGAGTATCTTTTGGCAGGAATTGTTTAGACTGGTGGTCATTGAATTGACTTCTAGCACTACCTACCATCCCCAAAATGATGGGCAAACTGAAATTGTCAACAAATGGATAGAGGGATACCTAAGAAATTATGTAGAAGGACAGCAGAAAGCTTGGGTCAAATGGATTTACTTGGGGGAGTATTGTTACAATACCACCTACCACATGTCCATTGGCATGTTCCCCTTTAAAGCTTTATACAGTTATGATCCTCTTACTTTTGAAGAGATTGTATTTGGAGAAAGTAAGGCTCCTATGGAAAAGGAGTGGATCCAAGTTAACCAGGACATCATCAGAGAACTCAAGGACAATCTCCATAGAGCGGAAAACCAAGAGAAATTATACATGGACAAGAAAAGGGTGGAGCGCACCTTTGAAGTTGGTGACCTAGTCTACTTGCGCTTGCAGCCATATAGACAAGCATCTATCAAGAAGAGTGGTGTTTAGAAATTACAACCACGCTTCTATGGTCCATATGAAGTGCAAAGAAGAATTGGAGAAGTGGCATATGAATTGAAATTGCCCCCAGGGAGTAAGATCCACAATGTTTTCCATGTGTCCTGTTTGAAAAGAGCATTGGGACAACATGTACTAGTCAATGAGACATTGCCACCAATGGATGAAGAAGGACATCTACACCTAATACCAGAAGAGATCTTGGAAACCAGGGTGAAACAACTAAGGAGCAAAGCAATTAAAGAGTATTTGGTTAAATGGAAAGATTTGCCCATAGAAGATGCTACTTGGGAAAGCGAAAGAATATTGTAAGAGAATGGTTATGGATTGCTTGAGGGCAAGCAATTTCCAGTAGGGGAGACAGTAATATCCCCTTCTCATTGACACAAGAGATCAGGGACGTAGTAGTCTAGCTACCCCTCTAGACTATAGTTCAAGACAAGTAAGGGGAAGGAAATGTGGTTTTGTCACTAAAGAGATCTAAGGTTATATTATTAAAGTGACTTTGGTAAAAGACTAAGGAAAATTAAATTAAAACCCTTAGCAAGTGGGAAAAAGCAACTCAATGACAAATTAGAAAAAGGAGGTATAAAAGAAAGAGAAGGGCGCACCTCTCAGCATTCTATTCTTATTATTCATTTACACTCTGCAATCTTGAGCTAGACAGCTTATGTTTTGAGGGTTTTGAGTAAACAAGCCCTAGAAACCAACAAGGAGGTGAAAGATTCCTTTGTTCCTGGTTCAAGCTTGGCCACGGAGGTGAAAGATCCCTCCCTCACCATTCTAATCCAGTCACAGGTATTCAGCAAGCAATATTTGGAGTTTGGTGTACGAATCTTAAGGGTTTCCAGCAATAGGGTGCATCCTTGGAAGAGAAGAAGCTCGATTTGCTTGGAGGAGTCTAAATCTGTAGTATTACACCATTGAAGGTTCATTTCTAGGTTCATAGCGCCCTTTTGCAGCATCAACACCAAGGGCATCTCTCTTGGATTATTTTATTTGGCTTGGGACGAATTTCTGAAGGAGGGCGCAACCCCCATTGAGGACACTCATAGATCTGAAGGAAACCTTGTGGGTTTTCACTCAAAGTTGCATCATCCCTACTGTATAGCCCCTGATCTGCAGTTTGAGGGTATTTTAGTAGCATTTGGAGGCCAGTTACTAGGAGGCCGAAATATTGAACATTCCCAGCCAGTCAAGGCCGTACCAGTCCAGATCCAGCCTTCCAGGGCCATACCAGCTCCAGATCTAGCCATCCAGGGTCGTACCAGCAGGGATCTGAAGGAATCCATTCAAGAAGGGAAAGAAATGAATCTTATAATCAGCTATGTTCAGTGGGTGAAGACCTAGGGTCTCTATATCTTCTATACTGTCCCAGATCTGCAGATCTAGGTATGGAGATCACTTATTCTATCTAAATAAAGGTTAGATCTGAAGCTTGTTACCTTTGTGTATGTGTTTCCTTCATTATCTTGTGTTCCATACTTGTTGTGATGTCATCTATGCAATAAACTCAACAAAATACTTCAACACATCTTTCTGTAATAGAAATCTGCAAAACAAAACATCAAACATCAAACAGAAACCCTAGTTCCTAGCCAAAATTTGGTTGGGAACATTACACATTCCTTACTTGAACCAATTCCATGATCATATTCAAATCCATGTCTAAATAGGGTAACGAAGGAAGTAAGGCTACCCATTTAGTGAGCGCCCATCAAAAGGTCGGATTAAATGCATGCGTCCTTGTGTACACCACCGCCTTCGCCTGTGTGATCATGACACCAGGGAGAGTAGACTCGCCACGTAGGAGCCCCTGCTCCTCCCACACGGGAGATAAACTCTGCTCCTTCTCCCCTCGCCTTCAGATTGGAAGCATTCAGAGTATCTCAGTAAATCATGCATGTGCTTGGATAGGCACAGGGATGAACCCGTCATTCCCCCTAATCGTACCAGCGTATGATTGTATGGCCGTGGTACCTCTGCAAAAGGAAGAATGCGTTAACGTGAGTAGTTTTGTACTCACCCACTTAATTTGGGGAATGTCCGACCCCTTACAACGAGTGATAATCTTTGGAAAGTTCATATCAAACGTTTTGGAATTGATGGCATTAAATCCTCTCACGTCGTGGTTGAGATCTCAAGCATGTTTGGAGAATTTTTCAATTGTGCCACCCGGGTACTCTCTTTTGCAAGGTGCTGTGAATCAAAGGTTTGCGAAATTGGAGCTGAAAGGCGACGCCCCGGATTTGCACAATATTGAGATAGTAAGGAAGCTACAGGACATGGCGCGGCGACGTCCAGGAACAGCAAGGTGGCGAAGGGAGTTATCAGAATAGGAACATGCCGAATTGGTTCAGTCAGTCCAGACATTGTAGATTCAGAGGTATGGCTTGTCCACCCAGCTGCTCACCACCATGGAAATTATGGCCGAGCAGAGGCAGGAACAGCACCAGCTTCAGGATGAATGTGCCGCACTCCGCTCGGAAGTCGAGGAATTATGGGTTCGCTCCAACCCCCAAACGCCATTGAGCCCATCCTCAGTTAACTCAGAAGTGGCTTCATCGCCTATTCCCCGGCGATGCCTTCCAGATTTAAAATCGCCCCCAGCTCAGACTGAAGATGAGCCAGGCAGGGATGCTGCTCCTAGTTAATATCTACTTAGATGTTTTGTTTTTGTTTTCTGCTGCTAGGTATATTTTATAGGATCTATGCTGGAAGCAATTTTGATGTATTGTATAAGACGGAGTCAACTTCAAACCTTCTGAACTATTATGCTAGCTCTCAGCCTGATTTTGCCTGTTTTGCTAAGGCTGTTATGAGTTTTTTGTATGCTTCCTATTTCTGCATCTTTTTGCAAAGCTTTTAATAAAAATTTCTCCAGTCCTTTTGAAAAAAAAAAAAAAAAATCGGCTAGCTTACCAAAAAACCAAAAATGCAGCCTTGCAGTCCCGCGTATGTATGAATTTATTTCTCTTTCTTTATTACTTCTGTATTTGTTCTTACAGAAAGCACAATTTCAATCCGGCAAACAAATACAGAAGGCACAATTTCAATCCGGCAAACAAATACAGAAGGCGTATTTATTTATTTCAATCAAGCACATGTGGCCAAGTTCTCAGCGACATTGATGGCAGCCAATTGAGCTAACCTTTGAGTTATATATATATATATAAAACAAAGCTAATCCAATCTCTCTGTGTCTAAGCAGTGACACATAGTGTGGAGTGCTATCATTTGAATGAAAAAATTGGGTTAAATCTAATTTTTTTTAAATGGATAGACTGCGTAATTGCCAGAGCAGATGACACCCATGTGACCAAATCCGAATACAAAGCTACCCATTTTAACACCCACAAAGCAGGGAAAATTTAAAGGAGTTGGGCGTTGATCAAACATTACCCTAGACAGTGTCCTGTTCCACACGGTCACTTTGAAGCCATTTCGGAGTAGATTTACTGCCATTGCCTTGCCCATAATGCCCAAGCCCAAGAAACCCACCTCCATGCTTCTGTTATGGATGAAAGCTTTCTCTGAGCTTCTGTTTTGTTGACCGAATAATTTTATATAAACAGAGATTTACAGAGTGCTCATAGGAAGTCCTCCTCTGTTCTTTTTTATTTGTCGCCTGCTAGCTATCCTGGATACTCAATACATCTGAGAGTATGGTGGATCACACTTTCGAGGGAATCGGACTTTCTTTAGTCGTTTTCATATACATGACGAAATACCTCCACGCACATCCACGGTCCCATGTAATTTAATCATTAAATTAAGTTTACCATATAATTTTAATATCATCAAATTAATATTTTTTAATTTTTGGTGGTGAGGCCTTGTTTGATTGGGCCCAATGGTTTTTTTTGTGTGACAAGCATGCATTGTGCTTGTGATTTCTTGAATATGTATGAAACCAAATGCTTGAGTTGGGTTTAGCTAGTGTGAGGAATTGAGTTGGGTTTAGCTAGTGTGAGGGAGGATGATGTTGTATCTTTTATTTAGGTCTTCCACCATCTATGTTCACTCTTGTCACAAGATACTCAACTTCACACCTTAGGGTTTATAAGGTTTATAATTGTTTGTCTTTCAATTAGATCACTTGTAGAGATTTCTAAAACTTTAGTATCAACTTTGGACTTCCTTGGGCTCTACATGTTTAGTGAAAGTCAAATTCTATATTCTTTCTTCCTAATTTTCTTCCCATTCTTTTAAATAGTGTGATTTCATTATGTTGTGTAACAATGTTTTTGTTATCCATAATATGATTGATTTGTAGTCAATCAACTTAGGGCTAACTTGATTCACTGACATAGACCTTAAATTATTATTTTTTAAATAACTTGTTCTTTTGTGGTTGATTATTACTATGAAAATTAGTAGTGATTATGAATTCAAAATGCAAAGTATTTAGTGCAAAAAAAATTACAATTACACACAATAGGACACAAAGATTTAGCGTGGAGAACCCAATGTAGGAAAACTCTAGCTTTTCATCAACCCTTTATTAATGGATTTTCAAAGAGTAAATATGATAAAGGGCTCTAAAAAGCTTCCTCTCATGTGCCAATAACTCATAGTTTACATGAGTCATATCTTTTTATGCTCTGCATTAACCTTCTCCACGACCAGTGTTGGCTCTCTTTGGAATTGTTGTTGGCGTTGATCTCTCTAATATGATCCTCTTTGCGAGTTCTTATTGGGCATCTCTAAGATTCGAACTAACATAACCAACAAGTCGGAAAACGAACCCCAAAATGTTGAACCATCCAAGCCCCAATTCCTTGTATGTCCCTCTATATGTATTCATCACCCTTTTGTTTCTCCCTCTTGAAGGCCAAGTGATGAGAAAAGATTTAGTGGCACAAAATGTAATTGCTCTCCCTTCTTTGATTCGACATAGGCGATTGCATGATCTATGTGGTTACAGTGGTTTTTGTGAATCGACGGCTTCATTTTCAAGGGTGATAATGTGTTTCCAAGGTTAAGGGGTCTATTGTGTAAGGAGTTTTTCTTATTTGGGCGAGAAGGCCACACATCCTCCATGTATTTGTACCTCCATCTCCAAGTGAGTCTCAACAATCTAGGAACCCATAGGTCATGCTTGACATGGACAACTTTGCGTGCTACAAGTTCACCAAGTCTTGGGTCCCATTCCTCCATGGCACTTGTTGTGAGCTCATTGGTGTGGGGTTGAAACCACACAGACTTGAGTAGGGACCTCATGACCCTACATGAATAGCAATCATTTGATCTAAGCTCAATCGGAGAATGTAGATGGAACAATATGACCTTCTTTCCAAAACACTTCTTCACTTTTTTAGCAAGCTAGTGGTAGGGTAGGATCCACCCCCGCCCTTATATAAGCTTTTCCTTGTTTTCTCGCCTCCTACATCACTAAATCATAGACTAGTAACGTGGAGGGGGGAAGGCAGAAGGGTGACTCTACATCCCTTGATCGTGGACAAGCTCCCACCCTCTGCATTCTACATTGTTGGTGCCTTTCCTGGGGTGAGGGGTGAAAGGATCAATCCTATGAACCATTTGTCCATTTACATTGCCTTCTATTCTTGGTGGATTTAGAATACATCTCCAGGTGAACTCAAGAGTATTCCCTTGATCATAAATTCAACTCAAGAGTATGTCCTTGATCATAGAGTCATATATTTGCAAGTTGTTTTGTTATACTAACGGTCCTTTTCATATCATTCCTTCCCATTGGGGGGATTTTGGTCCCCAAAAGTACAATTAAGAAGATGAGGGAACATTTTATCAATTATGTCCCACTTATACCATCTTTCTCTCTTTGAAGATTGTAATGAACCAAATTGGTTCATCAACTGAATATCCAAAATAAATAGGATAAAGTAAACAAATCCATATAGGATAGTTATATGTATATGTAATTGAATAACATGAGTGATGTTTTATAAGACCACTCTTTTTTTTGTTTGCATGATGCATTTCCCAATGAAACCCACCAGGTACTTCCCCTCTTTCCAAAGATGGTATCTAGGGTAAACTAGATTCTGTAGAGGCTCAAAGCTTTGTCATATCACTTACAGGAATAGAACCTAGGTGGGGAGGATAACACTCCAAACAATCACTCAAACTAGATCCAATTGACTTATAAGACCACTGATGACAATATAAATATCGTTAAATAGTCACGAGGTTTACATTAGGTACTTATTCAATTATAATTATCATTATTATTATTAGCTATTATATAGAGTTATTTATATATTTTATGTATGTTACATTGTCTTCCCCTTCAAGGTTGTTTTGTTGTCAAAGTATAGTTTGGAGAAGTTTATGTATTTGGTCTTGCTTATTATGCCTTCACTTGATCCTCTATCCTTAATGTTGTCATAGTTGAAGAGACTAAACGATGGGCTCTTCAAAGTGATGAACACAAAGGTCGCATTGTGAAAGGTTAGTCCATCTTAATTTGGTTTTCTATAAAACAACATGGTGCGATATTTTATTAGGACTTCTTCGATTGCAATTCGTAGTATACCTTTGGAAATGAGTTGAATTGGCATTCCAATATTTAGAAATGTGAATTGATTTTTTATTTGTGGGACCAAACTTGTGATTTGGGTGAGGATAGGGTTTTATAGTCGTACTTCCTTGTCAGATATTAGGATCGTTAATGGCGATGTTAACTCGTAGAGTTTACTCTTAACTACAATAGAGTAAAGTATGGGCACCACAAAAGATAATAGTTTGTATTTTGGTTGATGGGTCAAATAACTGGAGTTGGGATATTTAAAATCAATGATAACTCTCATACTCATTTACTACATCTCATGGATTGAAGGCAAGTGAGATCAACATTCAGACACTTTGAATCAAATAAGTGAAATAAGGAAGAAAGGAGAAGCACAAATGTAAATATATTAATTTCACAAGTTGTTCAATCAATACATTCACAAGATTGAATATTCTATAACCATAAAGGCTTTCCAGTTATGAATTTGAAACACTTGAATGAAATTTATGAAATATAGGCAATCGCAGTGAAGATTTATTGTTTAGGAATCTATACTTCATGGACCATTAATGTATGCTACATCAATAATCATCTCATGCAAATAGGAAAGAAAAAGGCTTATGAACACAAGAGACACAATTTGATGCTAAACTCACAGGATTCATTCAGTAATAAAATATATTCATTAAGTCTATAGTTTTGTATTTAAGATATATCTTTACAACCAATTTTATGAACTCAAAACTCAACCCTCTCTTCAACTTTCATTCTCTCTTTTATAGATACAACATTAATTCAAAAATAGATATAAGATACAAAATAAATGGATCTGAACCTAACTTGGAAACATAAATAGTATCTATAGACATCATAATCGGATTTCCTGATTTGGAGCATGAAATCCTATTCTCAGTTCTAGATCCACTTTCCAAGCCTTTCTCTTTGACCACCTCTTATCTTATATCTCGATCCCATCTTAGGCATATACAAACTTTAGAAAGCAGATAGACATATGAATGAGGGTTGTCAATAAGATCAACAACTTTCTAGATATGGTACTTATTTGGAATTCACAAAATAGTGCAAAACTATCATTCTTAGAAGTTTTGATAGCGCTTTTGAGTTTCCTTGTGTAGAAGTCGCTACTGGAAGTTAAGTCTTCAAAATTTTGAACCATCTGCTAGAGACACGCCCTTCTCCAAAATTAATATGTTTTATTGATGAAACCCTTGATAGCATTGGGTACTTACCATTTGAAATCTTTGTATTGATCCTTATAGAACATGTTGAATAACTTATGCAAGTAACTTGAGATTGTCCCTGTCTTGATTCATGAGTTTCTCCTGTAGCCACTTTCTTTTCAATTTCCTACCCTGTCTAAACAACTTACCATTGTTTTGGTATATCTTATGAGCCCAAGTACACAACTTATTATGTTTGATGGTCAGTTTGTCCTTCTTTTTCATGACCTTCTTACTCTATTTTTTCAACATAGCGTTTTCATGTTTGAGGTGCTTAATCAAGATTCTAAACTTCTTCAACTTTTTTTGGAGCTTCTTTATCTTCTTGTCCCCTTTGTTGCTTGGTTGTGTTGTTGTAACTGGTTCATGTACTATCACCTCCTTGTTATGCTCATTCTTTTCTGGCTCAGAATCTTCACTATCTGAATATGGTAATACTGGCACCTCCTTGTTATGCTCATTCTTTTTTGGCTCAGAATCTTCACTATTTGAATATGGTAAGTTTAATATATTCTTACCCTAACTTGGTTTAGATGAAACCACATGTTCCTCTATATCTATTTTAGTTATATCATGTACATTTTATTCAAATGGCACGAAAATTTGAAGTTCCAAATCTCCCAATTCCAAGGATTGGCTAAGTTCTTCAGGTTCACGAATGCTTTGCTATGTCTTCGTTGATGTCACATACCCACTACGGCACAATAAATTTTTCGCTTTTTCCTTAAGGGATAGAATCCCCGAATTCCTACGGGGGCCTAGCGCAGGCTAGCTCTTCCCTTATCCACCTCCATGTGTTCGATGGTTATGACCACGGGCCAAGCCAAGAGGCGACTTTCGCATTTCGCGACTCAGCGATGCAAGAGAGTCAAGTCTTTCGACTCTTCAAACCCTGGAATGCCAAAATGTCGAACCCCGAAAGGGCTGGCGAGTGACAAGCTCCCCGCTTGGGTCTTGTCCACATGACCATGTAGCGTGACCACGCGCTTAATCGACAAAGCACTTACCGGCTTTTCGCGATTCAGGGAATCGCGATGCAATGTCTCTTCCTCTCCCTTTCAAATCCCCGAAACTCTGAAATATCTCTGCTGAGGGATCAACGGTCCATGTCCCTCTTGAACCAACGGCTACGATCCAACTTGATCGATGGCCCACATCCTTTCGAGGTTTCGGAATTCACGATTTCGTGATTCCGTTACAAACAATACTTATCCACAATTTCACACACTCCCTCCAACAATACGTCACATTTCACGACTTTGGGAGTTTCAACGCAAAGCCCCTCGGTTCCTTGTCCTCGGAACTTCTGAAATCCCGAACCCCGGTATGCTAAAACCTATCCCAGTTCCGTGACCTGGCACTACTCCTCCAACGCTTTCGGGACTTCGCGAATCCTGTTGCTCCAATTCCTTGTCCTCTCGTACTCCCGGTATCCGAAGTATCGAAGTACCGAATCCCGAAATTTCGGTCCTCCTCCTCCTGAGCGAGATCAACGGCTCAAAGCCTCTCCCGAACCAACGGATCAGATCCTTTCGGGTTTTTATGGGTCAAGAGTTCAGAACTCTTACCTCTTGTTTTCCTAGTAATTGAATTTCTGAAATCTCCTTTCGGGGATTTCCCCGAAACCTCAACCGCGTGCACCTTTCGGGACTTCGGGATTTGCGATTTTGTGAATCAGCCGCGACCAAACTCTTGGTCCTTCAACCTCCCGGTATCCGAAACCCTGATGGGTTCGGATCTCTGCCACGTGTCCTCTGAAATGGACGGTCCCGATGCTTTGGCTATTTCGTGTACTAGGAGTTTGAAACTCTCGGTACCAAGACCACAACCTTCTCTACGTCCCGAACTTCGAATAACCGAAATATCGAAATCCGATGGCTCCTCTCCTGTATCGGGATTTCACGAACCGGGAGTTCGCGATGCAGTGACTCCACGATTCTAGTCCTTCAACCTTTCGGTATCCGAAACCCCGATGGGTTCGGATCTCTGCCACGTGTCCTCTTAAATGGACGGTCCTGATCTTTTCGGGACTTTGACAAGTCCTCACCTTTGCATATGCGAGGGTTAAACCTCGTACAACTTCTCCTGGATCCGATGGCTATCAGCTATCCACGCGAGATCTGACGGTAGCTGTAGCTCCTCCCTGAGCTCACGCTTTCTTCCCGATCTCGAAATATTCCGACGCTTCAAAGGTCTCAGCCTTCGATCTTCTACTGCAAGCCTACTATTGGGTCTCGTTAGCACTTACGAACAGTGTTGTCCCTCCTGAGCTTTTTCAGCTATGAAGGAATTAAGAGTTTTGCGCTCTTTCTCCTGGGCTTGACTCTTAGAAGAGTCTTTCGCGCACCCCTTGCGCTCATTCGTCAAGTCTAGAACTTGAGTGAGTCTTGGTCTCTACTTGCCTCGCAGGGAGCCTGTGCATAACTACACTACCTCTCCTGAGCTTAACAGAATTTGTCTTCCAAGGGACTCTAGACAACTAGGAAGGTTGGCATGTATACATGAGACTATGCCTAAGGTCGACGAACTCACCGTTCGTGGCTCTAACTCAAGCCGCCTCAGAACACAAGTATTTACGAGTACCAATCATGTCTTATCCATATAATCTCTTACTGGCCTAATTATACAACCAAGAAATAAGGAAAGAGACACAGTATATCCATTCAGAAATCAAGCACAATTCCTGAAACATACACCGTATAACCAAATTCATGCCCAGTTACAGCTAAATTACACAGAGTAAGAAATCACTTATCTATTACAGGTTATCGCCAACCAACTGACTGTGGGTGTTCATCCTTCCACCCAACCATAGGCTCAGAGGCATTCAATATTAGCACTCTGGCCACCCCCGTGCCAAGCCATGATATCACCAGGGAACTCTCACTCTTCTCGAGGGTTCTCTCTCTGTTTCAGTTTCTGTTCGGGTCCTGTTTTCTGCAACTCGGAGCTTTCTCACTTGTTTGTGGCCTCGGCGAGGTTTCTCAGATGCTCTTCGGCATCAATCTCGCGGCCTTTTGTTCGTGGTCCGCTGGAGAGCTTCGCGCCTCTCCCTTGTGAGCTTCCGCCCTCCTCGTCTGGTGTCGGGTGTCTGGCATCTTCCCTTCCCGTGTGTGTGTCCCTCTTACTTAGGAAGGTTTTTGCTGACCTATCTGGTTCCTTCTGTCAAAAGGAAGCTCAGGTCTGCAAGTCCCTGTGGTACTTCGGACTAACAACCCATGTTTCCATTCATGGGGTGGTTGGTGATTCAACCACCGGATCTTTCTTCATTGACTGATTTTCTTTCCTTGGGATTCGAAGGAGGTTTTTCGTCCTTATCAAGGGAGATTTGGGGTTATTTGATATATGAACCCTCTCTTATAGTTTTCACATTCTTCCTCTAGTGATATCATGGCCAGTACTTTCAAGGCTTCACCCCCACAGTCAGTTATTGGCAACTCAAACAATAATACATTTACGTTTTCCTCATGCATTAGCATGGTCATTCCTATTCTATGATTAATTACAAATTGGGGGAAACAGGGGTGTTACAATTCCCTCCCCCTTAAAGGAACACCGTCCTCGATGTTCTTTTCTCAAAACACCTATGATGCCTTTCTCATTTGGCCACTTCAGAAGTCTTGACCTTCATCCTCAGTCAGGTCCTCTCTCATAATCTTAGTCTTCGTCACCTGCCTTCAATAATTCTTGGACAACAAGCACATTAATCACAATTTTGTGTGAAAACATCTTACTATTGTTCCAAATTAAAAAGAAAAATTCATATTCTAGCATAGTACTTATCTGTGCAGTTTGTGGATCCGTATCCACATGGTAGTTTTGTTATCCATGCTCATCGCTTTCCTTGACGTACCCATTGGGTGCATGATTCCAATTCAATAGTTCACAAGAGATATCATGATTTTATCTTCCTTTCCAAGGTTTTTCCGCACGGGAAACTACCCACTGTGTGCATGATCCCAATAGTTTACAAGAATTATTAAGATCTCCTCTTCCTTGCGGTCACTCACCCTCCAGGCCCAGGTTCATGCATCCCCTTCACTGGTATACAGTCTCTCGGACGATCCATCTTGCCCTGCCAAGGTTTTCTCGCAAAGGAAAATTTTAGAGACTCTATCGAGTCTTACAGTTGAGGCATCCCTCAAACTTGCTCTGCCGAGGCGTACCTCGGCTTGTGTTACCTCAACACAATAATTTTCAGGCGATCATGGCTTATCACAGGGTTTTCATGGCTCAGCAGTAGCCCCTTTTCTTTTTATCATCTTCAGCTTTGACAACCTTCATTTGTTCCTTCTGGACAGATATTTTCTCCTCACCTGTGTCACAGGTATACAACATTCGTGAGACATCATTATAAATTCCAACTTTCAAAATTTTATTGCAAATCTATCACCTACAGATTTCCTATTCGACAATTTGTTTTCATATTTGTTCTGCACAGGAACCTAATTCATAATCATGGGACTTTCCTTCCCATAACATTTTAGCTCAGCAGGAAATCGATCTTCCTTATGGGCTTACAACATTGCCATATCCAAGACTCCTTCTTCCTGCAATCATTCCTCAGCTAATCAAATTGTTAGTTCTCATGCACATACATTTTATTGCACCTTTACAACATCGTCACAACGATTTCAGAATGGTGCATACTAACAATCAGATTCACTTTCTCAAAAGGAAATACCATTCCTTGCAGTTTGGCTCAGCAGGCAATCGGTGTTTCCTATGGGCTCACTTTACTGCCATATCCATGACCCTCTACTTCCTGCAATTCATTCTTCAATTAGCCAATCAAATTGTTAGATTTTCCATGTATATATATATATATTATTTTTTATTTTTTTTTCAAAACGTAATTCAACATTTCAAAGGGTTTTAACAAATGTGCCACTATCCCTGGCCACATTCATACCCAATGCACTCTTGCATTGTTATTCAAGTTCGCCACACTTTATGATTGGTTCTTGGCCATGGGGTGTTGGAATTT
>ML813630.1:89039-103178 GCA_009831015.1 Picea engelmannii | reverse complement strand
CCTCAGGGGGGGGGGGTCCGGAATACCACTATGCCCCCGAAAAAACCGCTTTTGCAGCATTTTGACCAGTCAACTTTCAAAACGATTTCCGGGAAAAATAAATTGAATTTTGAAAAATCGAGAGAGGTTTTTCTCCATAATGGGATGAAGAAAAAAAAAATCTGATTTTTTTCACAGGTTCCACGAGTAGAGAAAATCAAAGACATCTTCAAGTCCCCTTTTTCCAGTTTTTCATTTTTCTGTTACAGTCCTGATTATGCGGGAGATGTTATGGAGAGCTGGAGGTGAATTTGGAGAAATTTAAGGAGATTTTTTTCCATCACATTCCCATATACAATAACCTCTTTCATTTTTTTCTCATGTGTCATTATTAAAGAGAAACAGGTGTCTGAGTGGACCTCTTTTTCACATAAATCCGACCCATCTTTCATGGCAGACAGTTCCAGATTTTTGGGGATTTGTGGCTATTTTTGGTCGAGGCGGTTAAATACAACTTACAAAACTTGTTGGGGGATCTCCCCTATTTATTCAAAGGATTTTAATGTAAAAGGTTGTTGATTCTTGCACCCAGAAGGTTATTCTCTGTGGTATTTTTCTGATTCACTAGGAATACAAAGGGACTTTTTCATAGGATTCCTGTATGTCGACAATTGGTGAAGTTTTTCTTGCTTCGTTGAATGTGATTCTAATCAGTATTCATTATGTTTCTCTCTTTCTAATTTTCAAAAGGATATTTAACGCAGAATTTATCCCTGATACTCTGTTCAGTGCTTTTGAGAATCTTAATGTTTTCGTTTGATACTACAATGAAGGAATTCTTGTATGCTTTTTTTGTTGTAGTTGATTATCTTGTCTATTACTTCTCTACATCATTTTATTTCTAAAGTATCCAACGTCTGCATTACCTTGCCCTATGGAAATACCTTATAAACCTGTGTTTAATTTCAAACTTGTCACAGACCCCATAGCCCAATGGTCTTCTTTTGTTGTCTCAACTAGAAAACTCCAAGAATGTAACCTATTCTGCATAACTAGCCTAATATCCTATTTCAAACAAATCTAAATTTGATAGAGAGATCCCTCTCTGAGTCTCATAGGGCTAGATCCCTGACTCAAAGTAGTTTTGATGTTGCCTCTGTGACTGCCTCCACAACCTTGGGCAAATTACAGAGTGCTAACAGAAAGCATAAAAAATAAATAAGTACGATACACATAAAAAGGAAAATTCAGATGTATTATAAACCTAATTACCTTTCACTTTTGTCATTCTACCTTTCCCCAACAGGTGCTCCCCTTCAAATTTTTTAATGGAGTTCACATCCCAAATGCGATCCACATGCATATTTGCGGCTAATTTAGGAAGATATTGACTAATATACACCATTGATTGATATAGCATATATCCCTCCACCATAGAACCCTCGGGGCATGCTCTTTGTCTAACCAAAACCTTTAATGATTTCAAGTGCCTCTCCACCATCCACATTGACCTTGTGTGTACTAGTCCACACAATTCAATCTCCTCAACTTGTTGTATGAGGTAGTGTTCTTGTGCATTGAAAAATGCCGGAGGTAGATACTTTTGTATTTCACACATTAGTCGAGGAATTTCTCTCTTCCAATACTTTATATCTTCTTGATGGATTTATTTCAATGACAACCATCTATAGTCGATGTTGCAAGCAAGTACCATGTTTCAAAAAAACATATAAATTAATATATTACATTATAAGTAAAACATATTTCATTAAGAATTTGAATAACAAATTGGGAAAAACAATTTGCATATAATTTACTACTTACCTCATGTATTTTCCAAGATCATATATAACTTGTTTGACGTTGTTTTCGAAGTGGCCTGGGAGAGATAGAGGTAGAACATATTGTAACAATCAAAATCGATTGTTATTTGATTCTAAAGTATGATAAAACAAAACTGAAAAGATGTATACCAATATAAATATATATATAGAAAAATAATTACCTTAATGAAGGTATGCCAATCATGTGTTTTTACCCCACCAAATTCACCTTTCTTTGTTAATATAGTATTTATGTTTGAATAAAAACCCGTGGGAAATTTTATTCTCCGAATGACCTCTTTTACATCATTGCTTTGTTTCTCTGTTAATAACCAGGGAAGGTTATTTTGATCTCCATCGCTATTTGATTGAATCCCACTTTGCATTGCATGATTGGCTTCCTGAATGTCACTACAAATCTTGATGACTTTTTCTTTATCCCTCCTACCATCTATGATTCGCCATAATGTTTCTATCACATTCTTCCCAATATGCATTGTATCAAACAAATGAGCTATTTTTAGGTCCTGATAGTAGGGAAACCTCATGAATTGAGAGGGATAACTTTTCATTCCTTGTGGGATCCCATTGTTAATACCTTCACGACATTAATGAAGCATAAAATAAATTCAATAAAATAAAAATTCATAACATTACATATACAATATTACATAAACAAATTGCAATATACCATCTCGATGAATTTTGTTATATTCCAACTTCCATAGGTGAGGTGTCATTCTTCGTGGTTTTAATCTAGTCTCTTCTTTCCCATTGAAAATATGTTTTTTAATAGTACGATACCTATGGTTCGTAGAGAGGAAGTTCCTATACTCATCAAACACCTCCTTTCCTAAATTTTTTGAACGCCAAGATTTGATCTTAGGACCACAAACTGGACATGAAAATCCACCCTTTGTTTGAAGACCTGCAAAAGTTGGATTAATAATTATGTCAATAATACGAAGGGGATTATTTAAAAAAACATGCAGCATGGTATCTTCAAATAATTATATGCTATAATTAAAGTGCAATGGATCGTTACATACCACAAAAATGTGTTAGTCCTGGGGCATCATGAATTGTCCATACAAGTATTCCAGGGAATTGGAATTCCTTCTACCTTATTGGTTTACAAATGTCATACATAGTGATGCCGACCCATAACTTTAGTAACTCGTCGATGAGAGGCTCGATATATACATTCATATCTTTAACCTGGTACTTACCTAATTGTTTGAAATTACACATACTTACTAACGTGATGTGCATATATAAGTAAATAAATAAATACAAGATATTATGCAACAAGAAATACAAATGAAATATTACATTTAGAAAATTAATGATAACATTACATACCTGGAACAATCATTGTCAACATTATGTGCTCCCTCTTTATTGACATCCAAGGAGGAATGCTATTGTTGATAAAAAAATTTGGTCACACTGAGTAAATAGACCTGAGCTCCCCAAATGGATTAACACCATCAGCGACCAATGAAAGCCTAACATTACAAGGTTCATCTTTAAAAACTATCCATTTTTCCTCAATTTCCTTAAATGCATAACCATCTGCAGGCATTCAAAGAACACCATCTCCACTTCTATTATGTGCATGGTAATCCATAAACTGTGCTATGCTTTCACACCAGAACAATCGTTGCAAATGTGGAATTATGGGAATATGATGAAGAACCTTATGAGGCACATTTTTTGTTAGTTGATCGGTTCGATATCTACTAGTTTGACATTGCGGGCATTCTATTTTCGACACATGTTGTCCATAGTATATAATATGATCATTGGGACATGCATCTATAGATTGATACTCCATTCCAATTTCTTTCATAATGGCATTTAAATCTCTGTATGTGCGAGGTAAAATATTTGACGATGGTAACAAAAATTCACCTAACAATCTACGACATAAAAAATAAGTAATTAGTGTAAAGAATGTTATAATTTGTAAATATTTAATTCTTATTTCGAACATTAATTAAAACTAAAAACAAGCAAAAAAAATCAACCTTTATGTATACGTGATGATGAACCATATTACATACCTTAGGATCTATGTCATAAAAATGTTTGAAAAACCATTCAAAACCTTTAAGTTCACCAACAATAATGTAGCAGAAAGAAGATTTTCTTTTGAACCTTCATAAAGTGGTTTTTCTGCATTCTCTAGCAGAGGTACGTCAAGATCACCAATGTCCTCATCATCATCCTCATCCGGTCGAGCGAACAAGTCTTGGATCAATTCATTTGTCCCATCGTCTTCAACTACATTGTTATTATTGCCATCTTCTTCCATAGGATCATTAACTTGATCTTCAATATTCGACACTCCAAATTCCTCGGCACCTTGTAGTACAACATCATTTCTGCTAGTACTTGGCGCGTTCAGACGCTTAGGGGGGCAGCCTAACTTTATAATTACAAATAGTCATGCAAAATTAGTGTACTGCATAAGAAATATTTAAACAATATAAAATTTTATAAATACAATCAATATAAAGATATAATAATGAATATATAGTTTACCAAGGGATGATATTCGTTTGGTCCACCTTCAACGTTCCCATGGGTTTTGCAATGTCTTACAGTTGTTTGTATTAAAATTCTTCTGACTTTTGTGCTCCCACATTTAGCACAAGGGAAATAACATCTCTTGTCACCTTGTCCATAATATCTCCACATTCTTCACCACAACCAAAATGTTGAGACGATTATGTTATAAAGTTCAGTGATGATGTGCTAGATATATTCGATTCTTGAAATGCAATAGACCAAACCATACAATATATTTTACCACATAAGCTTCAAAGCTTCACCATAACAAAGTAACATAATCAAACGACATAATAGAACTAGGGAAAGAGATCAAGTCACATATAAGCATGGAAAAATTAGCATGTTCACAGATGACATAAAATCTACATAAACATATAAGGTTATAAAATATTAAAGGAGACAAAAGAAAAAAAATATTTAACTAACCTTCAAAGTCTAAAATCCTCTTGCACGCCTTGAACAATGATCACAAAACTAAGCTCTGTAGATCAAAGATTAGTTCGATCTCTTAATCAACAAGCAAACCTTCACATAAAAATGAAGATTAGCAGAGCTATATAACACATAAAAGATGTTGCAACTATAACAAATTAGTCAAAATTTGGTTCGAATTAACTAATTTATAGATTCGTCATCGTCGGAATTCCGATGACTATACCCCTAAATTAAGGTTGACCATTTCGAAGTCAATGATCATTATGTTGACCTACAAACGGATATATTAAAGTGTCATAATTGGGCATCGTACTTCTGACGACCTTAGAACACGTAAAAAATCTGACATTATTGGGACTAAAAAAAACAGTAAAATTTTGTTTTTTTTAATTTTTTTCGACAAAAAAATTGATTTTATCACAATCGTCGTAATAGTTCGTCAATTTTTTAGCCTATATGTAATAGTGAATCTATGTATAATCATTTCTTCTCACCATACTTATGCCCCTTACTGTACTTGTTGTCACAATTAAAGAATAAACATTTTCCTTTTCTTTTCTCCAATTGTTGAGGTGTCAACCTTGTAGGTTTAAGTGTTTTAGAAGAAGAAGCATTATTCTTTCGATAGATATTAGGAGTGGTCCTTCTAGTAGCCATAGATATATTTTTACTTTCAACATTTCTTGCCACCCTAAATGCATTCTCCAATGATTTGGGTTGCCAAAGGAGAACCTCATGTTGAATGTTATCCCTCAAAGTTCCTATGAATACATCAATCAAGTGCTCATATGTAATATTTGTTACCTTTATATTCAATCTTTGGAAGTTATCAATGTGCTCTGTAACTAAACCCTTTTGCTTGAGATTTATCAATTAGCTAAAGAAGGTATTGCTCCTTGTATCCTCATAGCGTGTTATCATTTCTTTTGTGAAAATTGTCCAAGTTAAGAGTGATTTTCAATAACAAAGCCATCAATACCACAAAAATTGATTGGGTTCTAAATATAAAGAAGCAATTCATACCTTTTCTGTATGTGGCACATCATGTAGATCAAAGAATTCCTCCATCTGAAGTATCCATGTGATTGGGTCCTTGCCATCAAACTTCCTCATATCGATCTTAGGAATGTGGTTGGTATTCAACCCAATGTTGGAGTTTTTCCATTATTGATTCATCTTCCTTGTGTCCTCATCATGAATTTCATGGGATACATTTTCACTTTCAAGTGTCCTCTCTATTAGGAATTTTTTCAATCCTTCCATGATCTCATTTTTTAAACCATCCATCATCCCTTATAGTTCATATTTTGTCACTATCTTATTTTTTAAATCATTTATGTCCCTACGCATCTATTCACCTTCATAAAGAGTCCAAGTAGGATTGTTTGGAGGCTTATTTGGTGTAGAAGTTCCTTTTTTTGGTGGCATGTTGGCCAAGTATCACTTTTAAACCTTGATTTTGAGGTGGTTCTATTGGACAATATTTCTTCTACTATATATCCAAAATTTCGGCCCTTCTGGGTATGAAAATGTTATTTTTTGTAGTTCTCTGATATTTCTTCTCTGCAATGCCATGGGTCTGATCAAAACTGGATGTGCCAAGTGGAATTTATGGTAACTTCCCCACAACTTGTTGATTTTTTTCCTTTCTAGGAGATCTCACTTGTATGGCATGCCCTGCAAAAAATAATTGATATACAATTATGAAAATTGTACCAAAAATACTACAGAGTGTCCACTATCTAATGCAACTGGTCTCAATCAATTTGGATAGTCTAGGAAGAATTTATGATTGTTTTACCCGGAACACCTTCTTGAGACTAGTCAATAGGACTAGTCAGATACCCTATCTTCCATAGGGTGTATATACAAATGTAATATGACCTAGAGGCTCACATTTTTATCACAGATACCTTAATAATTTTTGTGAATATTCTCCAGATTTGAGGGTCTGAAACGTTACAAAATAAAGATTATAGAGAAAATTCTGAGATGACTCAATTCAGGATGATTCCAAAACCCTATCTTACACTTGTTTTAACTACTAAAGTATAAGGCCTTAGGAGCTGAAATTTGAACCCAACGTACCTTGATCCATCTACTAAATATCCTCCAAGGGGTTCCTTCTGAAACGTCACAGAAAATGAGTTATCTAAAAAATTTCAAGGTGTCTCAGATGTAGCAACGAAACACCAAGACCTTGAGCTATGATACCATATGTTAATAACCAAATATCAATATAGCATAGTAAAACCTCAGAATAAGTACTCAACTCCTTGAAAAGGGGACAATTTTAGATAATAATACTCTTCAATGGGACAACCTTTTTATACACCACAGACATGTCCAAATACAGGATGATTCCAAATGAAAATGTCTCCTTGGTATATATAGGAGACTAGGAGGTACAATTACAACTAATGAACTGAAGATGACATAAATAAAATAACATTACTAATGTAATATTCCTAAATTAAGGGGTAATGTGCCACTATTTTGGGCTTAACACTACAAGTGTTTTTTTAATCTTAAGATAGTGTTGTAATTGAAATTACGAGCTTCTTCCTATGCATCAACAAGAAGGATGATTGTATGGAAAGAAAAGCAAAAGAACTTTGTCTCTAAATAAACATTAGTATGGAAGTCTATCTTTTCTCATATACTTGTGCATATAAAATTCATTTTACCTATGATATTTATTTTAGCATAAGATGGGTTCATGAAGTTTGTATACATTTTTTTTTATGCCTATTTTTATTCTTATTTTAAAATGCCATTGTTTTTCATTATTCTTGGTGATATTATGCTTGTCTTTACAGGGAGATACGAAATCCATGTAATCTAATGATATTTATACCATGGAACTCCCATGGAAGTTGCACACTATAATAAATATTTAAAGGGAAAATGATAGATTTATAGAACCACCTTTCTAGCAAAACTTGACACTCAAAACAATATTAGAAACTAAAAACGAACTCCAAAATTATGACAAAAGAAACAAATTTTGATTTCCATAATAGTCATGATTGAATTGCTAAATGTATGCACAAAACACTTCAGTGTAAAAAATTTCAACATTGTATTTATTTTTCCAATGATCTCTTTTCCAGATCAATCAGTTAACATCCCTAATATTTTGTGTATCGTACTATTGAAAACATGTAATCAGATGTCCATTTGTGCTACATTTGGGTTTTGATTTGGTGTTAATCTCCTTAGGATGTATTTTTTCTCACTATCCTTATAATCTGCATTTGATCTTTTGTTATGATCATGTTGGAGGGAGGGGTTAATTGTTATGATACATAATTCATGTTTCTTTGTTTTGTTGGATTTGTTTTCACTAGAAACATACTTCAACTGGCAATATTACTTAAATAATGTCCATTATTGTATGGAATGTAAAAACTATTAGGAATTGTAACTCATTATTTGTCTTATTGTGTGATCATGTTTAATTATTGATTTATAGGTCATGACTTGGTAGAGTTTCTAGTATCTAGGAAAATGAGTATGTTCCTAGGTTTTAGGATGTTGTTGAGGCATAGTTGGCTTGAGAGATTTTCTCCAACTAGTTAGCTTCCTAGATTGGAGTGTGGCTGAGATATTCCCTCAACCAAAATATTTTGTTTCCAAGATAATATATATATCTTGAGACAAGCCTCATGTATTTACATTTGTACTCTATTTGATTGATTAATCAAGAGGGCATCACAACATTTAGTTTGTGTGATCATTTTCTACTTTCACTCTCTCATTTCCCAAGATGGTATCAGAGAAGGACTAGACTTCTCTCTCATGGGAGGGAAAGTAAAATGCAAGGAAAAGGGAAGCCTCACTTAGTGTAGGTGAGAGTAGATACATTGAGTGGATTGTTGTTGTGTATATAGTAGATTGTTTTTCCATCATAACTATTAGAGAACTGGAGATCGCAAGATCAATTTCCTTTGAGTGAAAATCTACAACGAGTGGTTGTTGAGTATGCTGTAGTTGGTGACCTGTTGGGTCTCTCTATCAACTACTTCATCGCACTACATATTTCGACCCTCCTTGTAACATTCTTGCCATCATTGTTAGGGTTGTTTCCCATGTGGAATCATTGGAAGAAAAAGAGTTGAGGGTTTACATGGATGGATTATTCGATGAGTATGGCCATGCCGGTGCTCTTAGGTAGATGTGCATACTCGATGATGAGTTGAATGTAAGTGTTGAAACTACCAACTAATTTCCCATGAGGATGCATGCACACTGTATAAACTAAAAATGGAATGTGCATGCATGTACACTACAATGATCAATTTGTGTAACTAGTGGATCAGGTTGTAACTGGTTTGTTTAATCGTCTAACAGATCATATATATATAACATACCTATAGAGGTGTGAGTAATCAATGTAGTGTAGCGTAGTGTGTGGGAAGAGAGTGAGTGGATGGTTGGAAGCATTTTTTTGGCTATTTTAATTATCCATTGAATAATAATAATATCGTTTATCATTTCCTCATGCTTTTTTTCCCTTAAAAGGGTTTTTCCACATAAAAATTTTGACGCAGACCCCTACCTCAGCAGGGTCCACTGGCCTCTCGGTTAAGTATCGTTCTAATTCTCTGAGCTGGATTAGCTCTTTTGATTACCTACTAGAATCCCATACACAAATATCCACAGGACCTTTTTATGAAACTCACCCTGTGCGACTAAGAACCAAGTGCGAGCCTCACCTATCCATGACCACGGGTTGTGACCTCATGCCTACGCAAAAGGCACGTCACGATTTCGCATGTCAGGACTTTGAAAATGAGCCAACCCTGACTCCCCGACTCCCGAAATGTAGAAAAGGGATTAACATATGTAGATCCCTTCCTTATCTCCGCTCATGTGACCATCAATTGTGACCTTGGGTCCACCATTTGAGAGCATTAGGATTTCGCGTATCGGGAACTCCCAATGCGATTCGCCTTCGTTCTCTCGACTCCCGAAATGTTGATATTTCAGAGCACGAAATCAACGGTCATGGATATCTCACAATCTGACGACTCAAATTGATTCCTTCTTGTATTGGGACTTCGTGATTCGTGAAGTCAAAATATCGCTCACCTCTATGCTCCTGATCCCCATTATTCCAAAATTCTGAAATTTTCCCTGGATAATCAATGGTCCTGATCTCTCCTCTGCAGTTGATCTAATGGTTTATGAAACTCCTCCTCTTGATATTTCAATTCCTTCCTTACTTGGAAGATTTCCAATCATTCGAAGGTATCGGCTTTCATTTTATCCCCTGTGTTCTAGAAACGCTATCCCTCATGAGCCTTGGGTAATGAAACTCGACCTTGGTCCTAACACATTCTTTGCACTCTTTGCACAACTCTATCTTTCTCGCCTGAGCATTTCCTGTGGCTTGGACCTTGAAGTGTCTCAACCTGCTAGTCCTTTATGTTGGAACTTTGTGCGCCGAGGCATTATTCTTCCTGAGCTCATGAACTTGAAACAAGTTCTCTCCTCCGCACACTCCTTGTTCTTAAACAACCTTCAACTATCTGTCTTTCAACACTTCATCCAAGTGTTGGCTTGGTGCACTTCCTTGCATAGTTCTTCCTCTAGAGTGTTCAACAACTATGTCTCTATGAGCTTCAACTGCTCGTCCCTCAAAGGTCTCTATCCCTTCTGTCCCTCGAAGGGATATAAGTTCCCTCTAGAAACTTATGCTCAAGCACTCCTTGATGAGTCGATAGAGTATTCAACAAATTTGTAAGTGTATTCCTCCAAAACTTATTCTTCTTACATAACTTGAAACATAATCCTTCTCTTGCACTCTTTTCACTCACTCGATGCCCACCTGGAAAAGCTCTTATAGAATCTTTAGTAATTATGTTTTCTCTCTGTTCCCTCCTCTACACAGTATCACCTCCAAGGTATTCAACAACCTTGAGGCTTCTCCCTTGATCTTATGATACCTCTGGTGCACCCTACTGGCATGTTCTTTCCTGAATTCCATAGAACTCAGATGTGCACTCTTTTCACTGGGTCACAGATTCCTCGACACTCTATCATGCAATCCCTTGCATTAAGACACAAAGAACCCAGACTGAAATCAAATAAACTCACAGACAACGAATTTTTTCTATTCCTGTAGATGGAATCTAACATACATCTACAACATATGCATATAAACACATAAAATACATTCATTCAAATACACACAAACACACAAAGATTCTCATGTAGGAAAGACTTCTCTTTGTATTAATATGAATGTCCAATTACAATATGGGTAAGCTCAGACTGCAACAGAGTCTCGGCTCTCTCTCTTCCTTCTCTTCTAAAAACTCTCTAATATAATCTGCCTAATGAATCTAGATACAAAGATATTTTTACAAAAGGGGTCTCCTCGAGCTCTTCCCTCCAAGCTGCCTACTCTCATTAATTTACAATGAGTTACAATCAATGGTTGTCTAGTCCAAATTGGATCTATATCTTTAGTCTTACAAAAATTTAAATCAAAATTCAAATTTGAAATTAGGGTTGACGCCTCTCCCTTCCATTAAATGCATGTTGAATGTGTTGGCTAGCTAGTGTGTGATGCAGGAGCATCCACACCTCGTCACGCGAGGCCATAAGTGGGGAAAAGGAAAAAGGATTACAGGGTGACGCCAGCACCACGTTTTTGACCATTTTGATGTGCGCCGCCGTTTAAATAAAATCCTCCATATTTAGGCGTACTTGTACACTGAAATAGACCGGGAGAAGATAAGCTCTCGTCCTTGTACAACAGAGGCACTTATTAGATTTAATGCAGAAAGATTAGATTTAGTGCAGGTAGATAGGACCATTAAGTTTAGATTTGACAATTTAGCTTTTGAGAGGGAAAACAAGATATAGACACCCTCCTTTGTATTATTAGAGAAGATTGGCATTCGCATTAGTATGAGTATTTTTGCATAGAGAGTAGGAGAGAACAAGATAGGGAATTCGTGAGGAAACCCCATGTACAGATTGAATTAATAGGAAGGAACTCTTGGTTCAATATCATGGCTGTGTTTGAATTCTTTGTGTTGTTGATGTTATTTTGCTGCATACTTGCTTCTTTCTATGCTTATCTTCTTTATGCCGCATATGTGATTGCGTATCAGGTTCGTAACCTGAGAGAATGAGTTTCAATTGTTTCTCTGTATAGGCCAGGAGATTCCTGCATAGAGTGCAGTCGAATTCCTCCGCATAGAGTGCGTCGAGGGGAGGGCTAAACAGTTGAACTTTCGTTCTCACTCTGCTCAGAGGTGAGTCGAGTTATTCGAGCCTTGCAGATGAGTGCAGGTCGGGTTTGAGTCTCAGTAGAAAGTCTGAGAAGGAGAAGGTCGAAGCTATTGTGGCGTGAATGCACAAGGTCTGGAAGACTTCATCAATTTAGGAAGTGATTGAAGGCGGAGTACGGGCCATGATTGAGAGAACCCCGGACGGAGTCTGAGTTGACAAAGCTCAGGAGGGATAGTTACCTTAGTCCGCTGTGGAACCGACTTCAGTGGAGGTCATACAGGACGAAGGCGGAAGAATGGAGATTTCTTCATAAAGGAAGAGAATCGGCGACTTGAGTGTTGTTGGGAAGAGCTTCAACAATCACTCCTCTACTCGGGGCTCGAGCATACCGGCGCTTCGCGTTGAAGGAGTTGATAGGTTGGCCAAAGCTGGCGTGAGAACGCGAGAGCCGACGCCGCGGAAATCACGTGCACGACGTGAGTCATAGTGATTGATTTGAAGGGTGATCTCGGGACATCGGGTCTCGGGGTATAAAGGATTCAAGGATTCGTCTTGTGAGTAGCGAGCTAGCGAAAGACGAGAAAGCAAAAGGGTCGACATCTCGGAGTCTCAGATCTTGGGACTGGGAAAACCCGAAGATATAGTGCACAAGTCGCGATGGTGCGGTGTTCCGATACGCCGAGGAAAGTCAACGGTTGACCAGGGATATCGGACCTCAGGGATCCGAGGACTTCGTCGCAAAGCGCAGGACTCGCGAAGTCGCGACAGCAGATCCTCCGATAATCAAGTAGGGAGGACCGGAGAGAGGAAAAGGTTACTGTGGGTAGATTCTCTCGAGGGGAATGAAGAACCTTTGAGTTCTTCGGGCCAAGGAGAACGAAGATCCTGGTGGAGCGACCGACCACCGTGAGAGAGGAGGAGGCGGGTTGCCGCCAAGTGGTATCAGAGCTGAGTTGGAATTCTCTTCGTTCAGGTAGCAGAGAGGAAAGACATAATGCTGCCGCGAAGAGAAAGGCAATCACCTGATCGCGAAGACAGGGATGCCCGGAGAAGGGGTAGACCAGGCGGAAATCCAGCAGGGAATGCTGAGATGGAATGTCAGATACGAGATCTCAGGGCGAGACTCGAAGATATGGAGACCACCCAGAGGCGTGGAGCTGACGCGGGAGAGTTCAGCGATCCCGAGATTGAAGAGGAAGCTGGACATGATGAGGGGGAGGTCGCAGCAGAAGATGCCTCGACAGAGAGGTTGATCAAAGCCATTTCGAGGATGAGCTTGAAGATGAAGATAGACATTCCCGTTTATGAGGGAAGTCTGAACACAGAAGAGTTGCTGGATTGGATCCGAGCGCTCGATACATACTTCGATTATGAGGACATCGAAGAGGAAAAGAAGGTAAGGCACGCCGTCACGAAGTTGAAAGGACATGCAGCTTTATGGTGGGATGAATTGCAGGCGGATAGGCGCTGCAAAGGAAAATCAAAGATTAAGAATTGGGATCGGATGATCGCCAAGATGAAGGCGAAGTTCATCCCGAGGGACTACTAGATCACTCTGTTCAGGCGCATGCAGAACCTGAGGCAGAAGTTGATGATGGTGAAGGAGTACACCGAAGAATTCTACATGCTCAACATTCGAGCTGGTCATCGGGAGAGTGATGACGAAAAGGTGGCGAGATACCTGAATGGTCTCAGGTATGATATTCAGGACGAATTGAGCATGGTCACCATCCGCATAGTTGAGGAGGCGTACCAGATGGCCCTAAGATCCGAAGAAAATCTAAGCCGCAAGAAGGGACATCGAGGGCGAGGCAGAAGTCAGCCCAGAGGCAAGGCTATTGCCCAATAAAGAATTCAGAAGTCCAAGGAGGATTGGAAAGGACCTCAGGGTAAAGCCAAGAGGGGTGGAACCTCACAGCAAAGGCAGCAAAATTCTGAGCCGAGGAGGCAGCAAGATGATCAACAGGGTGGATATGCTGATGCAAATACATTTCCTCATGCCCGAGGCAGAGGAAGAGGTCGAGGAGGAGTTATCACATGCTTCACGTGTGGTAAAGACGGTCATAAAGCCGTAGAC
>ML813630.1:48579-87082 GCA_009831015.1 Picea engelmannii | reverse complement strand
AGCGAGAAGCTGGATGATGCAAAATTGAAATACTCCACGTATGATAAATAATTCTATGCCATCATACAAGCATTGAAAAAGTGGAGGCATTATCTCATACCCAAAGAATTTGTGTTGTACAGTGATAATCACGCACTACAATTCGTGAGTCAGCAGGAGAAGATGAATCAAAACCATGCGAAGTGGGTAGAGTACATGCAGAATTTCACGTTTGTGATCAAGCACATTTCGGGGACTGCGAACAAGGTCGCTGATGCTTTGAGCAGGAAGTGATTGTTGCTACAGGAGTTCAGGGTCAAAACCTTAGGTTTTGAAAATTTAAAAGATATGTATGCAGGTGACGCAGACTTTGGAGAGGCATACGAAGCAGCCGAGAACCCAGTTCTCAGGGATAGAAGCCCGTGGATAGATTTCTTGATACAGGATGGATTGCTGTTCAAAGGCAACCAACTGTGCATTCCAGATTGCTCTATGAGAGAGAATTTGGTAAGGGAAAAGCACAACGGAGGCTTAGCAGGTCATTTCGGGCATGAAAAAACATTCGCCAAGCTGAGCGAATCGTATTTTTGGCCAGGCATGCGTACAGACGTGAAGCATTTTGTTGACAGGTGCAGGATATGTCAACACATGAAGGGCCGAAGATAGAACACAGGGTTCTATCAGCCATTGCCCATACCTGAGAGGCCATGGGAAGCCATTAGCATGGACTTTGTGTTAGGCTTGCCGAGAACACAGAGAGGCGTGGATTCCATTTTTGTTGTGGTAGACAGATTCTTGAAGATGGCACATTTTATCCCGTGTCATAAGACGAGCGATGCCACACACATTGCAAATTTGTTTTTCAAAGAAATCGTGCGATTACATGGATTGCCGAGAAGCATAGTCTCGGACAGAGATACGAAGTTCATAGGTCATTTTTGGAGGACGCTATGGAAGAAGTTGGGGACTGACTTAACTTTCAATTCTACTTACCATCTGCAGACAGATGGGCAGACCGAAGTAGTCAACAGAAGCTTGGGGGATCTGTTGAGGAGCTTGGTGACGGAGCATCACAACAGCTGGGATCAGATCCTACCGCAGGCATAATTCGCGTACAACGATTCAGTGAATCGAAGTACAGGTAAGAGCCCATTTCAGATTTTATATGGGACACAACCAAGGGGAGTGTCTGAGCTCAGGGAGCCAGAACAGGCTGAGACTAGCAGCGCGAGAGCTGAGGAGTTCGTTGAGGCGATGAAAGAACTTCACACAGAGGTGAAGCAACGACTGCAGAAGATGAATCAAGAGTACAAGCGCAGAGCCGATCAGAGAAGAAGACAGCTTCAGTTTGAAGTTGGAGACATGGTTCTGGCACACTTGAGGAAGGAAAGGTTCCCACAGGGGACATACAACAAGCTCAAGATGAAGAAAATCGGGCCATGCAGAATTCTGAGGAAATTCGGCGAGAATGCATATGAGCTTGAGCTGCCAGAGGGCATCGGGATATCTCCAATTTTCAACATTTCGGATTTATACCCATATAAGGCCGAAGATACAGGAGATGGGACTGAGGAACCAGTGGTCCAGTGGCAGAAGCAGTTGCCCGTTGCACAGAAGCCTGAGATGGAGTTCATACTGGACAAGCGAGTAGGCAAGAAGACCAGGAGGAAGCAGTATTTTGAATACCTGGTCAAATGGAAGAACCACCCAGTGGAGGATGCCAGCTGGGAACCAGAGGCAGTTGTACAAAAGCATGGGCACACCGTACAGGGACTCATGGACAGGAGCCCATGAAATATTTTTGAGCCGAGGAGTATGATGCAGGAGCATCCACACCTCGTCACGCGAGGCCATAAGTGGGGAAAAGGAAAAAGGATTACAGGGTGACGCCAGCATCACGGTTTTGACCATTTTGATGTGCGCTGCCATTTAAATAAAAGCCTCCATATTTAGGTGTACTTGTACACTGAAATAGACCGGGAGAAGATAAGCTCTTGTCCTTGTACAACAGAGGCACTTATTAGATTTAATGCAGAAAGATTAGATTTAGTGCAGGTAGATAGGACCATTAAGTTTAGATTTGACAATTTAGCTTTTGAGAGGGAAAACGAGATATAGACACCCTCCTTTGTATTATTAGAGCAGATTGGCATTAGCATCAGTATGAGTATTTTTTCATAGAGAGTAGGAGAGAACAGGATAGGGAATTCGTGAGGAAACCCCATGTACAGATTGAATTAATAGGAAGGAACTCTTGGTTCAATATCATGGCTGTGTTTGAATTCTTTGTGTTGTTGATGTTATTTTGCTGCATACTTGCTTCTTTATATGCTTATCTTCTTTATGCTGCATATGTGATTGCGTATCAGGTTTGTAATCTGAGAGAATGAGTTTCAATTGTTTCTCTGTTTAGGCCAGAAGATTCCTGCATAGAGTGCAGTCGAATTCCTCCACATAGAGTGCGTCGAGGGGAGGGCTAAACAGTTGAACTTTCATTCTCACTCTGCTCAGAGGTGAGTCGAGTTATTTGAGCCTTGCAGATGTGTGCAGGTCGGGTTTGAGTCTCAGTAGAAATTCTGAGAAGGAGAAGGTCAAAGCTGTTGTGGCGTGAATGCACAAGGTATGGAAGACTTCATCAATTTAGGAAGTGATTGAAGGTGGAGTACGGGCCATGATTGAGAGAACCCCAGACGGAGTTTGAGTTGACAAAGCTCAGGAGGGATAGTTCCCTTAGTCCACTGTGGAATCGACTTTAGTGGAGTTCATACAGGACGAAGGCGGAAGAATGGAGATTTCTTCATAAAGGAAGAGAATCAGCGACTTGAGTGTTGTTGGGAAGAGCTTCAACAATCACTCCTCTACTCGGGGCTCGAGCATACCGGCGCTTCGCGTTGGAGGAGTTGATAGGTTGGCCAAAGCGGGCGCGAGAACGCGAGAGCCGACGCCGTGGAAATCACGTGCACGACGTGAGTCATAGTGATTGATGTGAAGGGTGATCTCGGGACATCGGGTCTCGGGGTATAAAGGATTCAAGGATTCATCTTGCGAGTAGCGAGCTAGCGAAATGCGAGAAAGAAAAAGGGTCGACATCTCGGAGTCTCGGATCTCGGGACTGGGAAAACCCGAATATATAGTGCGCAAGTCGCGATGGTGCGATGTTCCGATACGCCGAGGAAAGTCAACGGTTGACCAGGGATATCAGACCTCGGGGATCCGAGGACTTCGTCGCAAAGCACAGGACTCGCGAAGTCGCGACAACAGATCCTTCGATAATCAAGTAGGGAGGACCGGAGAGAGGAAAGGGTTACTGTGGGTAGATTCTCCCGAGGGGAATGAAGAACCTTTGAGTTCTTCGGGCCAAGGAGCACGAAGATTCTGGTGGAGCGACCGGCCACCGTGAGAGCGGAGGAGGCGGGTTGCCGCCAGTGTGTTACTGACGTGAAGTGATGCTCCTGCATCATACTCCACTACTGTGAGAAATTCATCAGCTCCTGTTAATGAGATATCCAACTCTATTGAAATCCACCTAGATCCCAAACTGTTCTCTGGAGATATCCATTTGCTCCACTGCTTTGTTGCTGTTGTTTTTGTTACTTCTTCCCTGCTACTATGCTAGGATTCCTTCTGCTCAACTTATCCTTGCTGACATATTCTTGCGCTGACTTCAACATCAGCCTTATTATCTCTTCGATCACCTCTTCTATCTTCTCAACTGGCTGGATTTCCTTATGCAGTGTTCTCTACTGCAACTCTTCCTTCTTGGCAATGGGTAGATCATCTTGATCCCCCCAACTATTTTATTTTTATTTTGTGGCATTATATTTCCACTCTACTACAAAATCCTCTTATGTAGTCTCATCACTGAGATGCTGCGCAACTTCACCTTCTGACATATTTGCTTCTGCCAGTTCTCTTGCTGGCATATTTCCATCTTCCTCCAACTTCTCCCCAGACTGGAATTTTTCTTTAATTTGTTTGATTGTCTCTTTATGGAAGTCATTTACTGGCTTTGGATGGTTCAACCAATCCTCCAACATGTTCAACTCCTTCTCTCATGGAGTGAGCAATTCAACTGCATACTCCTCTTCTACTGGGGAAGACATCAGTATCTTCTCCTTCTCTTCCTCTTTGATAGTCACAACAGGTTGTCTTTCTTCTGCTGCTGCATCTGTAACATTTGTTGTGACCTCAACTAGGGTAGTTGGCAAGAATATCTGAATTCCCCCAATGATCAGAAGGCATTTCCGATGTTCCTCTATCATCTCTCCTTGCTCATATGAACCCTCACCTGAGTTCATCCTCTCTCCCTTGCCCACCTGGAAAATTGGGATTTATGTCTTGCCCTCCTGCCAGTCTATGAGATTCACTTATCTCTCTCCATTTCCCATCTAGAAACCTGAAAGTTCCTCACTTCTCACTTGGAATTTTTTGAGACTCTTCCCAGCTTCTAGCTCACATATGTGAACCATCCCCTTAGTGTCACTGAGGGTTTTAGCATACCTCATCCATATCCTCAACTCTTGGCGCTGCCTTCTGGAAACTAATTGTTGGATGGGCCATTTCACTCTCTACTTCATTGTCCACTCATACCTCCAGTGTACCTTGGACTCTTGTTGCATATTTAATGCTATCCTATCCATTTATGCTCTTATCTTGTTGAGATATTTTTCCATCTCACCTTTATTCCTCCGGTGGTGGTCCTTACCTTGACCACTCCCATGGTCTTCAGTATCCATGTCTCTACCTTCAAGAATGCAACTGGTACTTTGGGCTCAACCCACCTAGTTGTATACCATTTGTTGCACACCTTGCAACAATCATGCACATATCATCAACACTCTACCTTTCTTCACCTTCTACCTGCCCTCTTGGCAAGTCTATTGTTCACTCTGCAATCGAGAGAACCTCCAACGTATTCTTTTTCCTTTGCCTAGTGTCTGCAAGAAAAAATCATCTCTAATACCACCTTAACGATATCGGGCTATATCCTTCTCTCATGCCTCCCTCTTCCTGCAGTCTAAATATAGAAAGTGGCTCTGATACCACTCTGACAGTATTAGACTATATCCTTCCACCATCCTTCGCCTGAAATATACAGATGAAAAATAAGCTCTAATACCACTCTGATGCAGACCCCTACCTCAGCAGGGTCCATTGACCTCCTGGTCAAGGATCATTCTAATTAACTGAGCTAGATTAGCTCTTTTGATTCCTTGCTGGAATCCCATGAACAAATATCCACAGGTCCTTTTTATGAAATTCGCCCTGTGCGACTAAGCACCAAGCATGAGCCTCACCTTCCCACAACCACAGGCTATGATCGCATGCCTATGCAAAATGCTCATCACGATTTCATGTCTCAGGACTTTTCAAATGATCCAACCTTGACTACCCGACTCCTGAAATGTTGAAAAGGGCTTAATGAATGTATCTCCCTTCCTTATCTCTGCTCATTTTACCATCGTCTATGACCTCGAGTCCACCCTTTGAGCACGTCGAGATTTCACATATCAAGAACTCCCAATGTGATTCACCTCCGTTCTCCCGACTCTCGAAATGTCAATATTTCAGAGTACCAAATAAACGGTCACAACTCTCTCGTGATTTGACAACTCACATCGATTCCTTCTTATATCGGGACTTCGCAATTCATGAAGTCAAAATATCGCTTGCCTCTATGCTCTCAATTCCCGATATCCCAAAATTTCAAAATTCTCCCTGGACAATCAACGGTCCAGATCTATCCTCTGTATTTGATCTAATGGTTGTCAACGCTCCTCCTCCCGAGCTTTCAATTCCTTCCTTACTTGGAAGATTTCCAATCATTTGAAGGTCTCAGCCTTTGTTCTATCTCTTGCATTCTGGAAATGCTATCCCTCCTGAGCCTTGGGTAACGAAACTAGACCTTGGTCCTAACACATTATTTTTTCTCTTTGCACAACTCTGATTTTCTCTCATGAGTGTTTCCTGCAGCTTGGACCATGAAGTGTCTCAGCCTGCTACTCTTTTCTGTTGCAACTTTGTGCACCAAGGCACTATTCCTCATGAGCTCACGAACTTGAAACGAGTTCTCTCCTCCACACACTCCTTGTGCTTGACCAACCTTCAACTGGCTATCTTTCAACACCTCATATGAGTGTTGGCTTGGTGCACTTCCTTGCATAGGTATTCCTCCATAGTTTTCAAAAACTCCATCTCCATGAGCTGCAACTGCTCAGACCTCAAACGTCTCTGTCCCTTTTGTTGTTCGAAGGGATATAAGTTCCCTATGGAAACTTATGCTCAAGAAATCCTTGTTGAGAAGATAGAGTATTCAACAAATCTATAAGTGTCTTCCTCTAACACTTCTTCTTCTTACGGAACTCAAAACATAGTCCTTCTCATGCACTCTTTGCACTTGCTTGATTCCCACCTGGAAAAGATTTTACAAAATCTTCACTATTTTTGTTTTCTCTCTGTGACCTCCTTTGCACAGTCTCACCTCCAAGGTATTGAACAACCTTGAGGCTTCTCCCTTGATCTTATGACCCCTCTGGTGCATCATCCTAGCATGTTCTTTCCTGAATTCCACAAAACTTAGATGTACACTCTTTGTAATGGCTCACAGAGTTCTCAACACTCTGCCATGCAACCCATTGCATTAAGCCACAAAGAACCCAGACTGAAATCAAAGAAATGCACAGACATCGAATTTTTTCTATCCCTATAGATGGAATCTAACATAAATCTACAACATATGCATATAAAAACATAAAAGACATTCATTCAAATACACACAAACACACAAAGATTCTCATGCAAGAAAAATTTCTCTTTGTATTAATATGAATGTCCAATTACAATATGGGTAAGCTCGGACTGCAACAGAGTCTCGGCTCTCTTTCTTCCTTCTCTTCTAAAAACTCTCTAACATAATCTGCCTAATGAATCTAGATACAAAGATATTTTTACAAAAGGGGTCTCCTCAAACCCTTCCCTCCAAGTTACCTACTCTCATTAATTTACATTGAATTATAGTCAATGGTTGTCTAGTCCAAATCGGATCTAAATCTTCAGGCTTACAAAAATTTAAATCAAATTTCAAATTTGAAATGAGGGTTGACGCCTCTCCCTTCCATTGAATGTGTGCTGAATGTGTTGGCTAGTTGGTGCGTTGCTAACATGAAGAGATACTCATGCATCACATTCTGTTCACTGTGTGATTTATTTCATTGTGTTTGTTGTGATCTCTTGTTGTTGGTTTAATTTATTTTCCATTGAATCTAACTGTGTTTATGTTTTTTTTGCACAACAAGTGGTATCATAGAAGGTGAACTAAGGTGAGCCAAGTGATTCTATGTGTGTTAAGGTTGATATGAATTTGTGTTGGAAGAGATCAATTTGTGTGTCGTGTGATGGGAAGGAATTCATTACAGGGAGGATGTGTGTTGTGTGTGCCTTTAAAAAGGACAAATAACCATCGTATATGAAGAGAGCGGTATAAATTTTATGCAAATGGAAAAAGGTATAGATTTCAAAGTTTGAGGTGGATAAATTCAACGAAAAGAATAATTTTGAGTTGTGGAAGCTCAAGATGCAGGATCTTCTTGTGCAACATGGATTGTAAAATACATTGATAGGAATTACAAATAAACCGACAAGCATGACAAATGAGGACCGAGAATATATGGATGCAAAAGCTCTTAGTACCATCCATTTGTGTCTGGCAGATGAATGTTTGTTTAACGTTGTTGGAGATGAGACAATAGTAGGCTTGTGGAACATACTGGGAAGTATTTATACGAAAAATGATTTGACGAACAAAATCTTCTTGAAGGGGAAGTTGTATAGCTTATGGATGAAAGAAGGTACAAAATTTATGATCATTTAAATATTTTCAATACCCTGATATGTTAATTAGCTAGTATGGATGTAAAATATGAAGATGAGGACAAAGCAGTCACAGTACTATGTTCATTACCTGAATATTGGGATCATATGGTCACATATATGTGGTCTAGCACAACATACACCATTAATTATGATACTACTGTGGGAGCTCTGTTGATTGAGTAAATGAGGAGAATATCTAGTAAAGAAACCTTAAGAATAGAAACAATGATGGTCAGAGGTCGATCTATAGAAAGAGGGAAATATCAGATAGGTACATCAAGATCTAAGTCAAAAGGCAAGAAGGGTAAGCAAAAATGTTGGTTCTATGGTAAATATGGGAATCTCAAGAAGGATTTCTAGAAAAGACAAAAAGTGTCCAAAGAGGACTCCATAAAGGAAGCAAAGTTAGATAATTCATCTGAAACAAGTTCAGTATCACGTACATGTATTGTTGATGATGTATTATCTACTTGTGTTGTTTCACAACAACATCATTATTGGTTGTTAGATGTGTCCAGTCACATGTGTCTTCTTAGAATTTGGTTCTCAAATTGCCAATCTATTGATGATGGTGTTGTTTTTATGGGAAATGATTTTTCTTGTAAAATTATTGAGGTTGGTATCATCCGGATTAAAATTTATGATGGTACTGTAATACATTAACAAATGTGAGGCATGTTGGATTACTTAGAGGGGGGATGAATCGGTAATAGAGAAATTTAATCCTTTTTAACCATATAATCCAAGTGTTATATCAATGTATCATTATCATCCAATAACTGCAAAGTAAATAAGAAATGAACAAATGAACAATCATACACATACACAGTACACAAGTGTTTTATGTGGAAACCCAAAGTGGGAGAAAACCACATAATGATTTTTCTGATATGTCTTGAAGAAATACATTCATTGGAAGCACCAACTTCCTTTTTTTTCCAGCTGCAACTGGAAAGAGGCTCCAACCCCCTTGTTTCTCAGGATACAACCTGAGGGAAGCTCCAACTCCCCAATTCTCTGGCTACAACCAGAAGGAGGCTACAACACCCTATGTTCTCTGACTATAACCAGAAGGTGGCTACAACCACCTGTCCTTGTCCCATCCAACCGCCCTGACGTAGAAGTAGAATGATGGAACCACTGTGACACTATCACTATGATATATACTATTGTAAACCTGTACCAATAACCTGAACAATGCATCAACCATGCATCAACCTATACCTCAACCTATAATCAACCTGTACCATAAAAAAGTGCAGCAACCATGAACCAACCTATACCAACCAACCTGTAATCAACCTGTACCATAGACATGTGCATCAACCATGCACCAACATGTACCTCAACCTTTACCATGAACAAGTGCATCAACCATGCACCAAACCTGTACAAATAACATGCCACAAAAACTTGTCCAAACAACCTTTCACAACAACCTGTCTCATCAATATTATCAACCAAATTAGATCTACTCACCAAAATCAATCACCAAGACAACTCTCAAATATGTGCATCAACCAAGCATAACACAACAACTCATAATCATCACCAAGATCAATATGTGCTTCTAATAATATTCCAATACAAGTATGCTACATCATCCATAAACCATGTGTAAAAAATACTACTAACAAGTGCCTCCAACCATATACCAACTATGTACCAATCATGTATCAACTACTCATCAACTATGACTCATCAATATGTACCAACATCATCAACTATACACCTCATGTATGTGCCAAGTCATCAACTACTTGTCTCAACCATGTACCCAACATGTACCTCAACCAAAAGCCCTCATCAATTTCATCATCCAAATATGATTTGTAACTATGCAATAGACCCGGTTTATATGATCAGATACCTGCAAACCTTCCTTAACTTTAACAACAAGAGACTAGCATTTTCATCAAACTTTTCTTTAGTCTCACATGACCAAATTTGGATTAGTCAACAACCCTAACTGAAAATAATCATAACTATGTACCTGTAATTAAAAAAGATATGAAAATTATAAAAATGCTATTGAGTGTGTTTTATGTAATTCCTCTAGGTGTCACTACTTGGAACCTCTCAAAAAAAGATTTATAACAAAAATGGCATATCTTGCTAAATTCTTCCTTATTCTAGAGAGAAACATTGTAGAGCGTTCCCTGCACCGAATATTTGTTGAATCAATATGAAAATGTTACACAACCTACTATAGCCAGTACTCTAACTAACACATTTGTTCTTACTAGATTTGGATACGTTATGAAGAAGTTATGTCATTTTTACCCAAAACACCTGTTGACTAGTTTCAGGACTAGCCACAAACCCTATTTTCCACGGAGTGTAACTCCAAAAATACAATGACCCACTAGCTGATTTTTTTACCATAGATACTTGGATATGTTTCCTCAATGGCATATCAATTTCATGGTATTAATCATTCTATAAAAATATTTATTGCGAAAATGGTGAGATAACCTGTAAATAACATACCTTAGAAAGCATCATCAAAAGAATGTATCCTCCTTTGAATTTTGGCCTTCTTTTCCTCACCTTCCATATGAAATTAGGCTTATATATCCCTTGCTTACCTCATTCACCTATAGATATTCAATATTCTCAAGTGTGATATAAAATGAGAGAGCCTTGCCTCTTATTTATACTCTCCATCTTCTAGGTCACTTAACTCATTTCTAGGTCACTTAACCTATTTCTAGGTCACATAACCCATTTCTGGGTCACTTAAACCATTCATATGTCACTTAAACTATTTTTCTCATTTTTAGGGTTAACCACTTTCCATAATTAGAAAGTTCTCCATTACTTTATGATTTAAATATTCCTCCTTGACTTTGTCATCTCACTTTATCATTTAAATAATGTTATTTGATTTTCTCACTTAAATTTATTATTTAAATAATCCTTCTTGACTTTGTCACTTTATTTTATCATTTAAATAATAATTTCTTCTTTGCAATCTCTTTGATTTCTTTGACCTTTTGGGGCTTGAAGCCAACATATGAGGGTCCTCCAACTTTGTAAGGCCATAACTCTCAAACCGTGAGGAGTTATGTGACGTTCCACATACCACCAGAAATGGAATGACATGAACTATCCATATAGAATAGTCTTACCTGCAAATATATCAAAACTCATACCATTATCCATCAAACAACCTTGGGTCCATTACCCAAACATGGGTTCTCCAACTTCTCATGGCCATAACTCTCTAACCGTGAGGAGTTATGTGACGTTCCACATAGAACCAGAAATGGAATGGCATGTACTATCCATATAGAATAGTCTTAAATTCAAATATATTAAAAATCATACCATTATACATGAAACTACCTTGGGTCCATTACCCAAAACTTTGTGCTACCGAAATTCGCTATCGGACTTTCTCCAAGGGTTGAAATCAATCAATAAGGGTCGACATCAATATACAATATAACTCTCCAATAGTTTACATCAATGAAAACCAACAATCCATACCAACTATCCATCAACCTAAGCCAATTGTGTGACAATCACCCCCTTTGGCATTGATGGAAACACTAACATTGATGGCAAGACTTAGTCATGATAAAATCCATGCTTATACTCCTCATCAATTTTTCTATATCTCCCCCTTTGACATCAATGGAAAAGGGTATCTCCCTTTGGGGTTGCTCCCCCTAATGGAAATCTCCTTGGGGCTGCTCCCCCTGACCACGTGCCTTTGATTTTTCTTTGTGTTTATAAGCCTCTAATTACTCTCTCTCCCTTCATATGAATAATATTTCACCCTTTGACAAAGGGTATTACTCTGAAGTCATATCACTCATTCTTCCCTTGTGACAATTGCTTCCCTTCGAAACATGCCTCTTTGCTCTCTCTCCAAGAATTTACCTTTGCATCTGATAAATATCTCCCCCTTTGTCCTATTTATGGTGCTTCCTCATGTACATCTAAGACATATAAGATAAGCATTCAAAAACATTCATTTTGGAGTAGAAATTACTCCTAGTATCTGACGAATATACTTAAGGGATTCTCATGGAAGCGGTTTTGTAAAGATGCATGCCACTTGTTCTTTTGTTCCCACATATTAAACTCTGATGTTCTTCTCTGCAACTTGTTCCCATAGAAAGTGATACTTGATTAGAATGTTCTTTGTCTTGGAGTGCATCACCAGGTTTTTTGAGATATTGATGGCACTTGTATTATTAATAGATTGGAATGGGCTCATCATACTTAACCTATACATCTGTCAAATTTTGTTTCATCCATAGAACCTATGTACAACATGCAGCCGTTGCAATATACTCTGCCTCGACTGTAGATAAGGATATTGATAATTGTTTCTTTCTTAGCCAAGATACTAAAAACTCACCCAAGTAGAATGTTGATCCACAATTGCTTCGTCGATCATCAATGCAACCTGTCCAATCTGCATCTGTGTAGGCAATAAGTGATATATCCTTTCCTTTTGGATACCATAATCCAAACTCTTCCGTTCCTTTTAGATATCTGAAAATCCTCTTCACTGCTAATACCTATGATTCCTTTGATGTTGCTTGAAATCATGCCAAATGTCCAACTGCCTACATTACATCTAGTTTGGATGTTATTACATATAGTAGGCTACCAATCATTGACCTGTATTTCCTCTGATTTGTAGACTTTGAATCATCATCTTTGCTTAACTTGCAACTAGTTTTCATGGGAGTGATAACTGGTTTGCAATCTTCCATTTCGAACCTATTTAGCATTTCTCTGATATACTTGGTTTGAGAAATAAAAATTCCTTGGTTTATTTGATGTATCTAAAGTCCTATAAAGAAGTATAGTTCTCCAAGTAATGACATTTCAAATTCATTTTGCATATCCTTTGCAAATTTCTGGCTTAACCTGTCATCATCACTACCAAAAATAATATCATCAACATAAACTTCAATTAATAAAATACTACCTTGACTTACCTTGATGTAGAGGTTGTTGTCTGTGCTTCCTTTCCATAGTTCATAGGGAGTTTTGTCATTGTTGTTTCTAAGCAATACTTTGTTTTGAATGTGAACTGTTGTATGCACTTCATGTGTCCAAAATATATCTGTCAATTTGGAATCCATTAGCATTGTTCATGCCATTTCTTGTGTAATTATCATCCATTATGGTAATGTTCCTTTGTCTCTAAACCACTCTTTGAACTAATCTATGAATCCATGTTCTCATCCATACTGTCCAAGAATCTACTTGCACAACTGTCCATAATGTTGACCCATTTATCAATATACTATCATGAAGTCTTGATTAATCCATCAAATTGTACTTCTTCTAATTGATTGCTCTTGATATGTCTTCTCAAACTCTACAAGTTGCTCGAAGGATGGTTCTTTGGTCTGTCATAGATATCACATAGACTCCCCCTATCTAATATTCATATTACCTGGGAGTCTCTAAGACGGATGGCTTAGAACAATTCCTGCTCTGATGTGTATTCATCATCATCTTCATTGATAGATTCATCATCATCTTCATTGTTATATTCATTATCTCTCTGAGCTCTAACTTCTTTATTTCTGTTTGTGGATTCATATTTCACTACAATGCTTGAAAGTACAATCTCTTGAACGTATTCCTTATTTACCTTTCCTTCCTTTCTTTTAGTTATTTCCCAAACCTTTTTGTATCTGACATCTTTCTTTTCTCTGTAGAATTTTCTTCATCTCGTTTTATTACCAATATTGCGATCTCTCGTACCTGGTCTTTGTTCACATGTTCTTCATGTTTTCTTATCCACACTTTAATGTATTTGATATCAATATTCTCTTTCATGGAAGTATCGATCATGCTTCTACAATCACTGGCTATGTGTCCATAGTTACGAAATTTGTAACACTTAATGTTACGTGAGATCAAATAAGCATTTATTTCTTGAAAATTTATTTTATAATCGGATCCAGGTGGATATCGGTGGCCACCCACCTTTTCCAAATGGCTCAAAATGACTTTCTGGCAAATTTGGCAATTTACTATTTTTAGCAGGTTTTAACTTCCGGGGCCATTTTGAGGGCCCAAATGAAGGTTTTTCAATATTGATGTTCTCAATGATATCCAAAGGCATAATTGATCCCCCAAAATGAATCTCCTCAATGATACCTTTCCAATGAGCTATCACATGCCTAAAACGGAGATCATATGCAAAAGTTACGACCCTAGGAAGTTGATGTACTCACTTACCCAAACGAGGCCCACATCACTTTTGGCGCTTCATCTCCCAGGGTTAGTTTTTTGGATGTCTATGGTTTTAGGCATTCCTTCTTATTGTAAAAATGCCTTCAGATCCTCTTTGTAATCATCTTCTTGTGAATGTGAGTAGCCGTCACATCTCTTCTCAGAGATAAGCTGCCACCATTCTAGCGAGTCTTTCACTCTGTATTTTTACAGTCTCTGTACATTTCTTTCATTAATAGAAATCATGTATTACTGTATCTCTGTGTTTATGGTTGCATCTCTAATATATTTTTGTTATATTACTAGATATACATGATATATCTATGTATTTATTTATTATATCTCCGCTCTCATTTCATGCCAAAAATAATCTGGATCAGTGGTATCAGAGCAGGCTACTCTTGATCATTTTTTCAGTGCATGTCCCCGACGAGGTTCGAGTATAGCAAGTTGGGTCTCGAGTTTGTCTCTCTTGAAGACAATCTCTCTCGCACACCCAATAAACCCTCAATGGTGGAAGAAAATAAAAATTATGGAGCAGACGATCCTATCAATCTGTTGCTTGAGCAAGCTCTCACGCGACAGAGGGATGAAATGATGGAGAATTTTTCCCACATCCTTCAACGTCTGTCGATAGCATCAGGCCCATCTTCATAAAGCAGCCTCTTTGGAGGCACCTCGCCTTTCAAGGTACAAGTTAATTTTGATATTCCTGTATTTGAAGGACAAATAGATGAAGAAGCCCTAGCAAAATGGTTAACTCTGCTGGAAGGTTATTTCTTTGTTCACAATTTTTCCGACAAAGAAAAGATCACCTTTGCACTCCTTAAAGCTCTCCCTCATGTCAAACATTGGTGGAAAACTTATTGGGAGCAAAGTTCCACACAGGAGTCTGGAATATATGGAGTCGATCCCACTTGGGATTCTTTTGTGGATGCGGTAAAAGAACAGTATTACCCTGTTGGCAACTATGATGACTAGTACATGAGATGGACCACACTACGGCAAGAGAGGGGCCAAGCAGTTTTGGAGTTCACCAATACCTTCCATACCTTGCGCACCAAGCTGGGTATCAAAGACTCTGAGTGACATTTGGTTCTGAAATACCGTGGGGCTCTACACAGATACATCCAAACTGAAATGGATTTTCTGGACATCTCATCACTCGGTGCTGCTTATCGATATGCTGTTAAAATTGAGTAGAAATTTAAGCACTAGAACAAACAGGAATTTAGGTCTGCAAATCCACAACAACCAAAGTATGACAAAGACGACCCTAACAAGCAGTCTCCTGAAAACTAGTCCAAGACACAATAAAAGAAGGGTCACGGGAAGACAAAGAAGGACATCGGAAAATGGTGCGAGTTCCACAAAATCCCCTGGCACAACACCGATGAATGTTGCTCAAAATAGTCATTGGTGGCCGAGATCAAAGACAAAGAGCCGAACCCTGATTTAGAATCTGATTATGAAAATAATGGTAAAGGACAGATCATTGACACGGACCCCACTGCTATTGTCGCTACCGCAACAATTCAAATAGAAGAAGCAACAGATCCTGAAGAGAGGGAGCACCTTTTTCATTCACAGATGTGGGTGAAGGGGACCCCACTGCATTTTATTGTTGATAGTGGAAGCCAGAATAACCTCATCTCAACAGAGGTTGTCAAATAGTTGGGATTGTTGACAACACCACACCCATACCATACAACATTGGGTGGCTTTGCCAAGGACAAGATCTCTGTGTCAGCCAACAATGTCGATTATCATTCGATATCCAACCCTTCAAGGATGAGGTATTATGTGATTTTTCCCCACTGGATGTCTATGATGTGCTCTTGGGCCAACCATATATGTGGAGACGCCATGTTGTTTATGAGTCTCGACCCCGTAGTGTCATTTTTACTTTGAGGGGTCATCTCTACAGAATACCAGAGGTAGTTCCGACTACTGTTCCACCTAAAAAGTGTTGCAAGGTAGTATCTCATACTGCAAAATTTAGCTTCTTCACAATCTGTTCAAAAGGAGAACAAAAGGACACTGCAACCACTACAACCTTTCCCCAAGCACCTTCTATCCAACAGAAGCAGGTCGACAAGGCTGCAACAAAGTGCAAAGATTCCTTCTGCACAACATTTTCTCATGTATCTTGACTTGTTGAGTAGCCTCAATCACAATAGGTTCATGACAGATTTCCACAAACTGAGCAGCACGACGTCTCCAACAAGACAAGTAGCTCACCAAGATGCAGATTCAACAAATGCTTTTCCCTCTCCCCCGAGAACTCAATGCAATGGATACCATTACTTCCTAAGGATGGAGGATTGATCCAGGTGGATATCGGTGGCCACCCACCTTTTCCAAATGGCTCAAAACGACTTTCTGACAATTTTGGCAATTTACTATTTTTAGCAGGTTTTAACTTCCATGGCCATTTTGAGGGCCCAAATGAAGGTTTTTCGAGATCAAGGTTCTCAATGATAGTTGAAGTCATAATTGAGCCCCCAAAATGAATCTCCTTGATGATACCTTTCCAACGAACTATCACACGCCTAAAACGGAGATCGTGTGCAAAAGTTACGACCCCGGGAAGTTGATGTACTCACTTACCCAAATGGGGCCCACATGAATTTTGGTGCTTCATCTCCCAGGGTTAGGTTTTTGGATTTCTAGGGTTTTTGTTATTCCTGCTTATTGTAAAAAGGCCTTCAGAGCCTTGTTGTAATCATCTTCTTGCGAATGTGAGTAGCCATCACATCTCTTCTCAGAGATAAGTTGCCACCATTCTAGCGAGTCTTTCACTCTGTATTTTTACAGTCTTTGTACATTTATTTCATTAATAGAAATCATGTATTACTGTATCTCTATGTTTATGGTTGCATCTCTAATATATTTATGTTATATTACTAGATATATAAGATATCTCTGTGCATTTCTTTATTATATCTCTACTCTCATTTCGTGTCGAAAATAATCCGGATCATAATCCCTTCAATCTACAACTTTATGTCCAAAGTTAGTACAATAAAAACAATGACCATAAAATAAATTTGCATACCTGAGAGTGAATGATCTTCTTCATGGCATAGTCCTTTTGAATTTTTTCCTTAACTGATCATGATCATGATTGAAGCGTCTTTGTGTCTTGAACATGGATGGTCTTCTTGAAGATGTATCTTCTATAGTTTTATTAGATTTTGACCATGATTCCTTCCTTTGAGTACTTCTACATAACTCTTTCTATTTTCTTCTTTCTTCTTTTCTAGCAACACAGAGTGCTTATCTTCATTCTCTACAACTGATGTGGATGTTTCTGATGTTTTTGTCTCTTCAAAGTTCTTGTTTAGCTTGACGATTTTGACTCTTAGTGTGACAACTTCTTCTTCAATATTCTCAACCTCTTATTCTTTCTTCATTATCCGAGACTTCATGACCTTTTCTGTTCTCTTTGCCTCTTCAAGTTGGATTTTCAATGTAATTATTTCTTCTTCCAATATTCTCTCTTCTTGACCAAACTCTTTCTCAAGTTGGTTTAAGTCAATGGTTCTTTCCTTGAGATAATCCATCAGTATATTTTCTCTCTTTTGTTATTCTTCCCTTTTTGTTGCTATGTTGGCTTCTAAACATTCATTTTGATATTCTATAGTTTCTTCAATTCTTCTGGCCTCTTCTAGTTGAGCTCTTAAATTCTTGATGACCTGATAATATTTTTCGGAACCTTGAACACTTACCTTTTTCTTCATCAATTATTTCTTGGATGACTTGTTTTCTTCTCTTTCTTTCCTTAGATATTTAATTGCACTGATCATTTTTTCTCTGTAATCAATGTATTCTTCTTCATACTCTTCCTCTTCTAAATCTGTCTGACATGATGAGCATCTTTCCTCTTGTTCTGTATCTTCATCTTCCTTGACATTTTCTGAATATACGATGGGTGAAGAATATATGTCATGTAAATTATCCCAAAGTTATTTGGCTGATGAAAATTTACCAACCTTTTCTCTTACCGGATTAGGTAATCCTTCCCAAATGAAATCCATTGTTATTTTGTTATTCTTCTTCAATTCCTTCTTGGTTGCATTCTTTGCCCCTTTTGAACTATCATATCCTATAACAATTGATAGCCAAATATAATGTCCCTGTGCCTGTAAAAATACTTTCATCATTCTGCTCCACATATCATACTTAAAACCATTTTGACCATTAAACATTGGTACTCCATTCTCAGAATAATCCATGATCTCCTTCCAGTGGTTAAATTATTTCCTGAAGCAACCTCGCTCTAATTCCAATTATTGGATTACTGAGAGGGGGGGTGAGCCAGTAATAGAGAAATTTAATCATTTTTAACCATATAATCCAAGTTTTATATCAATGTAGCATTATCATCCAATAACTGCAGAGTAAATAAGCAATGAAAAAATGAACAATCATACACATACACAGTACACCAATGTTTTACGTGGAAACCCAAAGCGAGAGAAAACCACAGAATTATTTTTCTTATATGTCTTGAAGAACTACATTCATTGGAATCACCAACTTCCTTAGTTTTCCAACTGCAACTAGAAGGAGGCTCCAACCCCCTTGTTTCTTAGGCTACAACCTGAGGGAAGCTCCAACTCCCCAATTCTCTAGCGACAACCAGAAGGAGGCTACAACCCCCTATGTTCTTCGGCTATAACTGGAAGGTGGATACAACCACATGTCCTTGCCTCGTCCAACCATCCTAATGTATAAGTAGAATAATGGAACCACTGTCACACTATCACTATGATATATACTATTGTAAACCTGTACCAATCAACCTGTACCAATAACCTGAACCATGCATCAACCTATACCTCAACCTGTAATCAACCTGTACTATAAACAAGTGCATCAAACATGCACCAACCTGTATCAACCTATACCATAGACAAGTGCATAAACCATGCACCAACCAATCTGTAATTGACCTGTACCATGAACGAGTGCATCAACCATGCACCAAACCTGTACAGATAACAGGTCAAAACAACTTGTCTAAACAACCTTTCACAACAACCTGTCTCATCAATCTTATCAACCAAATTAGATCTAATCACCAAGATCAATCACCAAGAAAAATATCAAATATGTGCATCAACCAATCATAACACAACAACTCATAATCATCACCAAGAGCAATATGTGCTTATAATAATATATCAATACAAGTATGCTACAACATCCATAAACCATGTGTCAACAATACTACTAACAAGTGCCTCCAACCATGTACCAAGTATGTACCAATCATGTATCAACTAATCATCAACTATGACTCACCAAGATGTACCAACATCATCAACTATACACCTCATGTATGTGCCAACTCATCGACTACTTGTCTCAACCATGTACCCAACATGTACCTCAACCAAAATCCCTCATCAATTTCATCATCCAAATATGATTTTGTAATTCTGTAATAGTCCTGGTGTATATGATGACATACCTACAAACCTTCTTTAACTTTAACAACAAGAGACTAGCATTTTCATAAAACTTTTCATTAGTCTCACATGACTAATTTTGGATTAGTCAACAACCCTAACTTGAAATAATCATAACTATGCACCTGTAATGAATAAAGATATGAAAATGATACACAATGTTCTTCAATGTGTTTTATGCAATTCCTCTAGGTGTCACTACTTGGAACCTCTCAAAAAATGAGTTATAGAAAAGTGACATACCTTGTTGAATTCTAGCTTATTCTAGAGAGTGACCTTGTAGAGCGTTCCCCACACATAATATTTTTTGAATCAATCTGAAAATTTTATAGAGAATATGAAATACTGTACTGTAACCAAAACATTTGGTTTTATAGAATTTTGGTCTGTTATGAAGAAGTTATGACGTTTTTACCCGAAACACACGTTTTAGACTAGTTTCAGGACTAGCCACAAACCCTATTTTCCACGGAGTGTAACTTCAAAAATACGACGACCCACAATCTGAATGTTTTTCCACAGATACTTGGATATGTTTCCTCAAGGGAACATAAATTTCACGATCTGAATCATTCTAGAAAAAAAGTTATTGCGAAAATGGTGAGATGACCTGCAAATAACATACCTTAGAAAGGATCATCAAAAGAATTTATCCTCCCTTGAATTCCGACCTTCTTTTCTTCACCTTCCATCTGAAATCCAGCTTAGATATCCCTTGGTTACCTTAGTCACCTATATATATATATTCAATATTCTCAAGTGTGATAAAAATGAGAGAGCCTTGTCTCTTATTTATACTCTCCATCTTCTAGGTTACTTAACCCATTTCTAGGCCACTTAACCCATTTATAGGTCACTTAACCCAATTTCTTCATTTTTAGGGTTAACCACTTTCCATAATTATAAAGTTCTCCATTACTTTATCATTTAAATATTCCTCCTTGACTTTGTCACCTCACTTTATCATTTAAATAATATTCTTTGATTTTGTCAGTTCACTTTATTATTTAAATAATCCTTCTTGACTTTGTCACTTTACTTTATCATTTAAATAATAATTCTTCTTTGTAGGATCTTTGACTTCTTTGACCTTTTGGGGCTTCAAGCCAACATATGAGGGTCCTCCAACTTCGTAAGGCCATAACTATCAAATCATGAGGAGTTATGTGATGTTCCACATGCCACCAGAAATGGCATGACATGAAATATCCATATAGAATATTATTACATGAAAATATATCAAAACTCATACTAATCAGAATCTGGACCAGGGGTCAAATTTTACCTCAAAAATAAAAGTTCTCGGAATTGACTCAAAACAAATGGGTTTGTATCCCTCATCGTTACGAACCCAACGCAATTCATTTCGTCTCAAACGGACGTCGGGAGCGAAAGTTATCGCGATCTGTTCGAATCGCCAAACAGGAAAAAAAAGGGTGCTGACTGGGCAGGTCGTACAGTTGACGTGGCATAGGCCGTACAACTGACGTGGCGGCCGTATAGATGACGTGGCAGGTGATGTGTCGATGGTGATGTGGAAATTGTTGATTGGTTTTCAATGGACGAGTGATTTCGTGACACGTGGCATCTAATTTTGGCGAATAATAGGGTGCCACGTGGCCCAATCAAGGGATGCCACGTGGCACCCATTTATTGACTGTTGGGGTTAGTGTGGTTTACAAAAATTATGGAGGCCTCGGGTTCGACCCCCGGACCTCCTCCCTTCATACAAAGCCTTTCCAAAGTCCTTATAACCAACGCGCCCTCATAGAAGCTTATGCTATTTAATGGATTTTAATTGATTTAAGTTTGAGTTATAATTAAATGGAAAAGGGGGGTCGGGCCCAGCCCGTGGTCATAGCTATACACCATATGAACAACACATATTTTCAAACGGTGCGCGCGGGGTATTTGGAATATGCCCACATTTTATATGTTTGCGCGGTGGTTTAAATGTATTACAATATGAAGCCACGGTTATGTTAACCGTTAACATGACCACAATAAATGTTATAACGCGCGCGGGATTTTGTTGTGTGTTATTTAACACACGGTTATTTGCCTTAACATGTGACCAATCCATTGTTTAAACCGCGTGGGGATTGTGTTTTTATATGCACACGGTTGTATACATTTCCGGTAACCATATTTTATTTGGTACGCGTGGGGTTCAACATTCTATGCCACGGTTTTTAAAACGTTTTAACATGTGACCAGTTGTGTTGAACGTGCGTGGGGTTTCAATTTATTAAACTATGGTTTGGTTATATCATATAACCATTGTTTAATTTTATGCGGAAGTTTGCATTACATTGGAAACCCGTGGTTATATACAGTACCATGTGACCTTTTAAACAGAGGTTTATAACGCGCGCGGAGTTGTGCTCAGTTTGGACCCGCGATCATACAATTGCATGTGACCAGATTTATATACGCGCGGCGGATTTGAATGGAGTTTGGTGTTATTTCAAACCGTGAACACTATTCCGGTTGGACACTTGTCACTCCGAGATAAACCTGGAAACAGTTAGCACCTTTTGTGCGCGGGATGTGGCCACATGGCCCCATGCACCCAACACCTCCGTCCTCGGGGGGCTTTATTCCGGGTAACTGTTCGAAAAATTGGCGCGTTTTGTGGGACGCGTGTGTGCTGGGTTTATGCACACGAAAACGCTCTGGAGCTAGGTTCACTTTTCCACAGGTGCAATATGGCGAGCCTGTAACAGAGCTTGAAGGGGGAAAAATGGCAGAGGCCATAACTTTTGGAGTTTTTGACCAAATCAGGTGCCGAAAAAGCCCAGCTAGGGGTTTTTGGATGTTCTGAGTCCATTGGTGAGGTTTTCACAGGAATTTGAAGACTTTTAATGCAGGTTTTTAACCATTTAAGTTTGAGGAAGCTCCATGAAGCTTGAAGCCCTCATTGTTTGAGGCATTGCTCAGATGAGCACATAACCATTTGCTGAGACTGAATAGTCATTTCTGACTGATTATTATGATCTGAACATTTTGGGATAGGTTTCAGATCCATTGGAGGACTTCTACAGGTATTTTTGCCTCATTCAAGTTCAGGGAAGCTTGGAGGTCACATGTAGAAGAGGTCATTGTTGGATGAGCCATTGTCCATTTTCAGAGTTTTGACAGTCATTTTTGGGGTTTTTATGTATTCTGAACCCAATGGTACAGTATGTAAATCCATTGGAGTTGAGAAGCATCTTGTAAAGAGCATTTGACAAACTAATCCCAAAGAGCCAAGTCCATTGAAGGAGGCTCAAGGAGACGTAGCCCAGAGAGGGGTGAACTCCTTTATCATCTTGCCATTGTTGTGAGTTTGTTGTGTTATTTGATGAATTTTATATTGCTTTACATTGGTTTATAACACATATTTAATCATTTAAAAGAACCTTTCTTTACACATGCACATTGACAAGAAGAACCAAGAACTTAACACATAAACCATCTTGCATAATTTAACACATGAAGCAAGGTCCTGTTAAGGTTTAATTTAATGAGGTAGAGGGTGCTTGCATAGCATAACATGTCAGCCTTCTATTTTCAGATCACATACTATTATCCATCAGACAAACTTGGGTCCATTACCCAAACCTGGGTTCTCCAACTTCTCATGGCCATAACTCTCTAACCGTGAGGAGTTATGTGATGTTCTACATACCACCAAAAATAGAATGACGTGTACTATCCATATATAATAGTTTTACCTTCAAATATATTAAAACTCATACCATTATACATGAAACAACCTTGTGTCCATTACCCAAACCTTTGTGCTACCAGAATTCTCTACTAGACTTTCTCCAAGGATTGAAATCAATCAATAAGGGTTGACACCTGATGCATCCCCCCTACCTCATAAGGGTATGTCAACCTCCCGATCACTGGATATTCTTTCTCCTCAAGATGAAGAATCTCTTTGGTTCCCTACTACAATCGTCACTACATATCCACAGGTCCTTTTATGAAAAATACGCCCACGGGAATAAGCACTACGCATAATATTCCTCCACGCGACCACAGGCTGTGACCACACGCCTATCCAAAAGGTGATTCACGAACTTGCATGTTGGGTATTTTCATGTGATCAAGCCCTGACTCTCTGACTCCTGAACTCTCGAACTAGAGCCTAGTGTGTGCTAGCTCCTCCCTTAACCTTCATCAATGTGACCTCCGACTATGACCCAGGGCCCAACTTCCGAGTGCTTCGCGACTTCGTGTTTTGAGTCTCCAAAAGATTGATTTCTCATTCCCTTGATATGTGAACCCTCAAAATCTGCTAGGTTAGATCGATGGTCTATGACTCCCTATGATCCAATAGTTCAGATCTCCTTCATGAACTGGGGACTTCACGTTTCACGAACTTCAGACTTTGTGTTTCGTGAACTTGGGACTTCTCATTTCGTAAAGTTGGAAGCTGACCTCCTTCTCTTCTCCCAATATATGAAGTCCTGATATCTTCTTCCCATGAAAGGAATCAAAATTCAAATCTCCCCTTGACCAAATGACTGAAATCAAGTCACTAAATTGGACTTCCCGAGTTCCTTCTTCTCCTATATCCGACTCCCCGATTTGTGAATCAACACAATGTTGATCTCTCCCCATGTGTCCTCTCTCGATGGACGGTCAGGATTGTTGTGGATCCTGACTCTTTGGGTATCCTCCTCCTTTCTGGACTCTGATATGACAACCCAAACCCTTCACAGTGCTCGATCCAATGGCTAGGATCGACCTCACTTTTCCCCTTGCAAATCTTTCGAAGTCCGAGTTCTCGAACTCCTGGATCTGCTGCCACATGTCAACTTTGACGATGGATGGTTCCAATGACTTTGAAACTTGTCTTGTGCAATTTCCTTGGGATCCAATGGCTATTGGCCCAGACGCTCATATCATATGACTGATATATGATCTCCTCCTACACGTGATCCTTCTGTCTGGACATGGATTCCAACGATCCAAATCTTCTCTCCCGAATTGGAAGTTTGCGTTTCACGACTTTGGAAAACAACTTCGTACATTCTCCAGAATTTCAATTGCTCTTTTCCAAATAACTTTCCATCATCCCTTATGAGTTTGATTTCCACGAGGTGACTTCATCCCTCGCTCCTCCTTTGAGTTCTTCCAGGCTTCTATCCTTCCTAAGATTTTGTCTTCTTCTTGACTTGGAAGATTTCTCAGAGTTCAAAGGTCTCGACCTTTAATTCTCCTGCGAGCCCGTATATTGGATCTCTTCGACACTTCTGAAAAGTGATACCCCTTCTGATATTGATCCTTCAAGGATTTGTATTTCCCACGCACTCCTTGCATTCTTGGGATTTCATAAACTTAGATCGAATAATATCCTGAAAATAAATTCTTCTTTCCCTCCTGACGTTCCTCTAATCTGGTTGTTCAACGCTTGTTCGCTCCTCGACATTGTGCACTCCTTGCACCAGTTATAGGTTTCCTTTGTTCTCTCTGCACTCCTCTGAGTCAAACTGAGACCCAGTCGATGCACTCCTTGCGTACGAGATGCACACCTTGCATATGAGTTTCAAAAGAGAAACAATTGAAACTTATCTAGTTTCATTAGGAACTCATATGATGAAATCTTTAACAATCACACATGAATGAAAATGAACTGAATCACATACACATAGAATATAACATTCATTCAATCACACATTCAAATGAACAGTGTCCTAAGATTTGGACAATTTTGTCTATCTCTATTCATTCGTGAAACAAATTACCTAATATTGCAGTTCTTCACTGCATCTTTCTTCTACTCTATTCTATCTTCTATTGATTTATATCTCTATTATGTATCCTCTCCTGTCTATTACAATACAACAACAAACTATCTAAGGACTGGCTCCATGAGATCTCTCGTCCTGTCTACAGCATGTCATATCAAACTCTTAATGGCTACGTACTTTGTCCTATTACAATAACTATTATTTATTGCCAGATAAGAGCCAACACTCTATATATGCAACCTCTTATAGTCCTATACGACTTTACAAACACGACATATTTCAAAAATATCTCAAAAACTCAATTTAATTCTGAATTAAATGCTGAAATGTCATATCTTTGCCTCCACGCTTGCGTATTTGACTTTGAAGGTGATGCTCCTGCATCATACTCCTTTGGTTAAAATTTTCATGGATTCCTATCCATGAGCTCCTGCATAGTTTTTCCATGCTTCAAAATATCAAGTTCTCTGAACCAACTTGAATCTTCCACTGGATGATCTTTCCACTTCACTAAGTACTTCGGATATGTTTTCCTCCTGGTCTTCTTTTCATCTCTCTATTCAATGGTTTTCTCCATATGAGGTTTTCTGATTTGGGCAATTGTTCTTCCCACTGAAATTCTTTATGATCATCGGATTCTCCTACCTCATCTCTCCTGTAAGGATATAGGTCTGCAACATTGAATATTGGTGATATCCCAACATTGTATGGCAACTCAATTTCATAAGCATTGGCTGTGAACTTTCTGAGAATCCTACATGGTCCTATCTTCTTCATCTTCAACTTGTTATACGTTCCCCTTGGAAACCTCTCTTTTCTTAAATGAGCTAAAACTTCATCTCCAACTCAAATTGAAGTTCTCTCCTCTTCTGATCAACTTTGTTCTTATATTTATGGTTGTTGTCCTGTAGCTGCTCTCTGAATATGCCATGGAGTTTCTACATTTCTGTTGCAAAATCCACTGCTCCAGTACTTCTGAACTCATCTTGATTCAAATCTCTCAACTCTGTAATCCCTCTTGGCTATATGAAATAAACAATTCAAATGGATTTTTTCCTATGCTCATGTTCACTGAATTGTTGAATGCAAATTCTGCTTGTGCTAGAATCTGGTCCCATTGATGACCTTGCCCAGTGACTAAACTTCTCAACAAGTTTCCCAGACTCTTGTTTACTACTTTAGTCTGTCCATATGTCTGAGGATGATATGTTGAACTAAAAGACAATTTTTTCCCCAACCTCTTCCATAGAGTCATCCAAACGTTTCCTACAAATTTGGTGTCCCTATATGAGACTATGCTCCTAGGCAATCCATGTAGTCTCACTACTTCTTTGAAAAACAAATTAGCTATATGTGTAGAATTGCTTGTATTCTAGCATGGTATGAAATGTGCCATTTTTGAAAATCTGTCCACCGCAACAAATATGGAATCGTTCCCTTTCTGATTTCTAGGCAATCCCAATACAAAATCCATACTAATTGCATCCCATGCCCTTTTTGGAATTGGTAATGGATGATACAAACTAGTGTTCTCATGCCTTCCTTTTGCATACTGAAAAATTATGCATCTATTCACAAACCTTTTCACCTCTGCCCTCATGCTTGGCCAATAATATGAATTTCTTAGCTGTGAAAATGTCTTATCATGACCAAAATGTCTAGCTAAACCTCCATTGTGTTTCTCCTTCAGAAAATTATCTTTCATTGAGAATTTTAGTATGCACAGTTAGCTTCCCTTGAACAATAATCCATCTTGGATCAAATATTCAGTCCATGGGATTTTGTCTCCCAACAAAGGATTCTTATATGCTTCATAATCTTCCTTAAAATGTTGTTCTTCTCGATACATCTCCTTGAGGTGTTCAAACCCTAAGGTATCCACTTGGAATTCCTATACGATTAAACTCCTCCTTCTCAGAGAATCTGCACCTTTGTTAGTAGTTACAACAATATGTTTAATAAAGAAAGTAGAATTTTTCATAAATTCTACCCATTTTTCATGTCTCTGATTCAACTTGTCTTGCCTAGTAATAAATTGCAAAGCTTGATTATCATTGTACAAGACAAATTCCTTGGGAAATAAATAGTGCCTCCACTTCTTCAAATATTGAATCACTGCATAAAATTCTTTGTCATATGTGGAATACTTCTTCTTGGTGTCATTTGATTTCTCACTGAAATAAGCAACTGGCCTATTATCCTGACTCAAGACTACTCCAATAGCTAATCCACTTGCATCACATCTCACTTGAAATGTTTTTCCAAAATATGGTAAGACCGGAATTGATTGTTCTGTGATCTTCTCCTTTAACACTTTGGAACTTTTTTCAGCTTCCTCTGTCCAACTAAAGACTTGTGTTTCTTCTTCACAGTGTCCAGCATGGGTGCACATATACCACCGAAATTTCTAATAAACTTTCTATGAACACTTGCTAAACCATGAAAAATTCTTACCTCAAATATGTTTCTTGGCGATGGCCACCCTTTGATTGCTCTCACCTTTTATGGATCCATCTTCAATTCATTTTAAGAGATCACAAAACCCAAGTATATGATTTCTTTCTTCATAAAAGCGATTTTCTTCAGATTTATCAACAATTTTTCTTGCTGCAACTTTTCCATCACTAATGTCAAATGTCTTAAGTGTTCTCCATTCATCTTACTGAAGATTAGTATGTCATCCAGATATACTATGACAAATTTTCTGAAGAATTCCTTCAATACTTCATTCATTAATCTCATAAATGTGCTCGGTGCATTTGTCAACCCAAATGGCATGACTAGCCATTCAAACAAACCGTCATTTGTCTTGAATGTTGTTTTCCATTCATCTCCCTCTCTCATCCTTATTTGATGATATTCACTCTTCAAGTCTATCTTGGAAAATTAGCTTTCTCCACTCAAACAATCCATCAAATCATCCATCCTTGGCAAAGATATATACCTGAAAGTGATCTTGTTGATGGCTCTGGAATCTGTACCCATTCTCCATCCTCCATCCTTCTTTGGAATTAACACATTTGGTACTGTGCATGGGCTTAGGTTTTCCTTGACTAACCCTTTATCCAACAACTCTTGGAATTGATTTTTGACTTCCTCATTCTCTCTAGGTGTCAACCTGTAAGATGCTTTGTTTGGTAAACTAGCTCTTGGAATAAGGTCAATATGATGGCTTATACTCATAATGGGTGGAAATGAGTGTTGTAACTCATCCACTACTATGTTAGCAAATTTTTGTAACAATTCTTGGATTTCTTCAGGAAAATATTCTACAAAAGTATCTGTAAGGATAACTCTAGGCTTCCTCACTACAACAAACTGCATTTCTTTTTCCTTCTTGAATTCATTCAAGAGTTCCTTCCCACTAATGAGAAGTATACTTGAACTAGCTTCCCTCTTTTTCTCTTTGTCTTCTATTGGCAACAACATATGTCTCCTACCATTATTTTCTAGGGTATAAGTATTCTTTCTTCCATCATGAATAACTTTTCTATTAAACTGCCATGGTCTCCCCAATAAAATATGACAGACATCCATAGGAATTACATCACATAATATGTCATCCATATAACATCCTATTTTAAATTCAACTTGGAAATGTTGACTTACCATCACTTGATGTCCTTTCTGCAACCATGATACCTTGTATGTGTTTGGATGTGCAGTTGTCTTTAGCTCCAGTTTCTCCACCATCTCTGTGGATACTAGATTGTCAGTGCTCCCACTATCTATGATCACCTTGCAAACTCTGTCTTTCATCTTGCAAGAGGTTCTGAATAGACTTGTTTTCTAATTTGGTTCCTCTACCTCTTCCTCTAGTTTAAGAAGAATTTCCTCATCATGAGGTTCTTTCCTCCTTCTGTTGCTTCTTCTTCCACATGCTTTTGTGCTTCAGAAATGTGTGCTTTTCCTCCTCCTTTATTTCTCTTGGGACATTCTAAAGACTTATACCCTGGTTTTCCATAGGCATAACATCTAACTTCACCTCCTCTCACTCTTCCTCTTCCTCTGGAAAAAGAGCTTATTCCTCCATGTTTTCCTTCTTTAGAACTTCCACCTTTCTCAGGGTGACTATGTTGTTTTCCAGCTTCATTCTTTAGTTTCTGGAACTTCTCTCTGTTGGTTCCCTTACCTCTGCTTGAATTTCCTCCTCTGTTTCGTTGTCTTTTTTTACTTGCCAATTTCTCTTCATCTTTCAAGGCTTCATGATAAGCATCCTAGACTTTACTAATAGACATAATGTTGATATCCTCTTGTATTTCATATCTCAGCCCATTGATATACCTGGATTTTTTTTCATCTTCATTCTCTTTCTGTCCAGCCCTAATGTTCAATCTGTAAAATTGCTCAATGTACTCCTTCACTAATAAGATTTTTTGTCTCAGATTTTTTGTCTCCTAAACAAATTGATTTGATAGTCCTTCGAGATAAATTTGGCTTTTATCTTGGCTACCATCCTATCCCATATTTTAATTTTATGCTTACCATTGCTCATGCATTTGGCTTGCAGTTCATCCCACCATAATGCTGCATGACCTTTCAGTATTATCACTGCATGCTTCACCATATTGTCTTCTTCGACATCTTCATAATCGAAGTACTTTTTCATAGCATGTACCCAATCCAACAATTCCTCAACTTCTAAATTTCCTTCATACATTGGTACCTCTCTCTTTCCTCTGGCTCCTATTCTTGAAACAACTTTCAATAACTGATCTTGTGCAACATGCTCTACTACATTTTCTTCGACCTCCATCTCTTCACTCTCGTCTTCACTGATATATCCAGCCTCTGGTTCTCTCCTCCTGTTTCCATGGTGTCCAGTATCATTCTGAGTTGCCTCATTTCTTCTTCCATTTATGCATTCGCTCTATGCCGCCTGGGTGGCGTGATTTCCATTGTGTCATCTCCTAATTCCTATAAACAGAAATCAATTTTTCATACCCCAAAGTATACAAATTTATCTCCTTTCTCCTTTCTCTGTTGTCTACACACAAACTCGATATCATCTCTGATACCACCTGATGCAGCCTCCCTACCTTAGCAGGGTCATCCAGCCTCCTGATCACCAGATCTTCTTACTCCTCAAGTTGAAGAAGCTCTTCGATTCCCTATTGGAATATTCACTACATATCCACAGGTCTTTTTATGAAAACTACACCTACGCGAATAAGCACTAGGCATAAGCTTCCTCCATGTGACCACAAGCTATGACCGCACGGCTATCCAAAAGGTGCTTCACGACCTCACATGTTGGGTATTTTCATGTGAGCCAACCCCGACTCTCTGACTCCCGAACTATCGAACAAGAGCCTAGAGTGTGTTAGCTCCTCCCTTAACCTTCATCAATGTGACCTCCAACTATGACTTGAGGCCCAACTTCTAAGCACTTCACGAATTCACGTTTCACGTCTCCAGAGGATTGTTTTCTCGTTCCCCCAATATTCAAACTCTCAAACTCCGCTAGGTCATATCGAAGGTCTACGACTCCCCATGATCTAGCGATCGATATCTCCTTCAAAAACTTGGGACTTTGCGTTTCACGAACTTAGGACTTCACGTTTCGTGAAGTTGGAAGTTGGCCTCCTTCTCTTCTCTCGATATCCAAACTCTTGATATCTTCTTCCTGCAAAAGGAATCAATGGTCAGATCTCCATGTGACCCAATGTCTAAGATCAAGTGGTGAACTTGGACTTCACGAGTTCTCGCTTCTCCTATCTATGACTCCCCGATTTGTGAAACAACGCAATGTTGATCTCTCGCCACGTGTCCTCTCTCGATGGACGATCGGGATTGTTGTAGCTCCTGAATCTTTGGGTATCCTCTTCCTGGATGGACTCTAATATGATGGCCCAAACCCTTCACGGTGCTTGATCCAATGTCTAAGATAGACTTCACTCTTCCCCTTGCAAATCTTTCGAAGTCCAAGTTCTCAAACTCCTGGATCTGCTGTCACTTGTCAACTCTGATGATGGATGGTTTTGATGACTTCGGAACTTGTCTCACGAACTTTCCTTGGGATCCAATTACTATTGGCCTAGACACTCAGATCAGATGGGTGAGATATGAAATCCTCCTACGCGTGGTCCTTCTATCTGGACGTGGATTCAAACGGTCCAGATCTTCAATTTGCATTTCGCGACTTTGGAAAAAAACTCCATTCATTCTCCAGACTTTTAATGGCTCTTTGCCAAATAACTTGGTGTCATCCCTTCTAATCTTGATTTCCATGAGGTGACTTAAAACCTTTCTCCCCCTTTGATTTCTTCCAGGCTTCTATCCTTCCTGAGCTTTCGCCTCCTTCCTGAATTGTAAGATTTATCAGAGTTCAAATGTCTCATCCTTTACTTCTCCTGCGAGCCCATCTGTTGGATCTGATCAGCACTTCTGAAAAGTGATACCCCTTCTAATCTTGATCCTTCGAGGATTTTGATTTCCCATGCACTCCTTGCATTCTTGGGATTTCATTAAACTCAAATCAAAGAATCTCGTGAAAAAAATTTCTTCTTGCCCTCTTGACATTCCTCTGTTCTGGTTCTTCAACGCTTGGTCACTCCTCGACACTATGCACTCCTTACACCTGGTCTAATCTTCCTTTGTTCTCTCTGCACTCCTCTGTGTAAAACTGAGACTCATTTGACACACTCCTTGCGTACGAGATGCACACCTTGTATATGTGTTTCAGAAGAGAAACAATTGAAACTTATCCAGTTTCGTCACGAACTCATATGATCAACTCTTGAAAAATCACACATGAACGAAAATGAACTGAATCACACACACACAAAATATAACATTCATTCAATCACACATTCAAATGAACACGGTCCTAAGATTTGCACAATTTTGTCTGTTTCTATTCATTCATGAAACAAATTACATAATATTGCAGTTCTTCACTGTGTATTTCTTCTACTCTATTCTATATTCTACTGATTTATATCTCTATTCTGTCTCCTCTCCTATCTATTACAATACAAAAACAAACTATATAAGGAATGGCTCCACGAGCTCTCTCATCCTATATGCAACTTGTCCTATCAAAATCTTAGCGGTTACCTACTTTGTCCTATTACAATAACTATCAGTTATTTTCAGATAAGAGCCAACACTCTATATTTGCAACCTCTTATAGTCCTATACAACTTTACAAACACGACATATTTAAAAATGTTGTTTCAAAAATATCTCAACGACTCAATTCAATTCTGAATTAAATGTTGAGATATCATATCTTTGCCTCCACGATTGTGTCTTTGACTTTGAAGGTGATTCTCCTGCATCAACATCGATATACAATATCACTTTCCAATGGTTGACATCAATGACAACCAACAATCCATACCAACTATCCATCAACCTAAGCCAAATGTCTAACAAGGCATGTACCCAAACTTATAAATAACTTAATATCTTTGGGATTTCTATATTTTGTTGGTTATAAGTGTACATATCAAGGTGGAGTATTGAAGGTGTCCAAAGGCATCTTAGAAGTCATGAAGAAAAAGAGGATCAGGAAATTTTATCAACTTGAAGGAAGGACTGAAATACATCAAGCAGTGGTAGCATCTCAAGGTGGAAGTGACTCTACTCATTTATAGCATCATAGTTTGGATCATATGAGAGAGAAATGTCTTAAAGTATTCATTGATCATAAGTCGCTTCCAAGTTTAAAGTTTCCGAATTTGAATTTATGCAAGTATTGTGTTTTTGGAAAAAGGTGTAGACAAAAGTTTAAAACATGAAGACATATAAGAAAAGCTATCCTTGATTACATTCATTTAGATGTTTGGGTACCATCACCTATAGTTTATTTTGGAGGATCATCATATTTTTTGACATTTGTAGATGATTACTCTAGAAAGGTGTGGATCTATTTACTTAAAATAAAAGTTGATGTATTTAATACTTTTACGGAATTCAAATATTTGGTTGAAAAGATAACTAACAAGTCAGTCAAGTGTTTAAGAACATATAATGGAGGTGAGTTCACATCTACGAAATTTGAAAAATATTGCAAGGAAGTTGAGATCGAAAGACATAAGACCACAGTTTATACTCATTAGAAAAATGGTGTTGTTGAACGCATCAATAGGACTCTTCTAGAGAGATCAAGGAGCATGGTCAGTAATGCCAAGTTGTAGTAGGAATTGTGGGCAGAACTAGTTCTTAAAACATGCTATATGATAAATTGGTCACCATCAACTGCTATAAACTATAAGATTCTAGAAAAGGTATGGACAGATCATTCGTGTGATTATTCAAATATGAGAATATTTTGTTGTGATGTGTATGCTCTTATTTCTAAAAATCAGTGTTCTAAGATAGATCCTAGATCGGATAAATATGTATTTGTTGGTTATGGTGATTGATTTAAGGGGTACAGTTTGTAGGATCCTACTTCCCACAAACTCATCATAATTAGAGATAAAGTATTTGATGAATCCTCACTTATAAAATCATACATGGTAAATGTTGAAGTGAGACAAGAACAGGTGCCACAAGTTGAACAAATTAAGTTGGAGACTCGACCATCTTTAGAAAAGGAGGATCTTGAAGAAGTTCAAAAATAAGAAGATGAAGATGTAGAAAATATACATAAAATTGTGGATATGCCTCAACCATCTATAAGGATATCTACATGAGTCATGAATCCTCATACAAGGTATGAAAATTATGCTTCATATGTGGATTTTCTTTCTAATTATGGAGAACCTAACTGTTATTGGGAAGAAATGAAAGTATATGAGAGTGTTAAATGGAAAGAAGCTATGAAAGACGAAATGGATTCCTTAGAGAGGAATAAAAGATCATCCATGGTAGAAATTTAATAGGATAGGAAGGTTGTTGGTTGCAAGTGGGTCTACAAACTGAAAAAGGATGTTGATGATAAAGTTGAAAGGTATAAAGCAAGGCTGGTAGAAAAAGGGTATTCTCAAAATGAAGGTATTGATTTTCATGAAATATTTTCACCAGTTGTGAAGCTTGTTTTTATTTTTGTTGTGTTAGCACTAGTTGCTTTACTTTATCTTGAGTTAGAGGAGCTAGATGTTAAAACAACGTTTCTACATGGAGATTTGGATGATGATATATATATGGAACAACCAAAAGGGTTTGTTTAGGATCACAATAAGAGGTTTGTTTGCAAAGTCAAGAATTCATTATGTGGCCTAAGGTAGACTCTCAGGCAATGGTACAAGAAGTTTGATTCCTTCATGGTGCAAAAATATTACAAGAAGTGAATATGATCACTATGTTTACTTTAAAAAGTTGGAAAATGGCATATTCATTATTTTTGTCTTATATGTTGACGATATGCTTCTTGCAAGGAAAATCGTGGTTGAAATCAACAGGTTAAACAATTAGTTGGCTAGGATGTTTGATATGAAGGATCTCAGAGAAGAAAAACAAATCTTGGGCATTGAGATACATAGAGACAAGAAAGATGGTAAGCTATGGTTATCACAACAGAAGTATGTGGAGAAAATACTTATGAGATTTGGTATGAATAATTTGAAACCCATACAAATATATTTGGATTCCCATTTAAATCTTTCTTCACATTTATTTCCTAGTAACGATGAATACAAGGATTACATGTCTCGTGTACCATATGATAATGTAGTAGGAAGTTTGATGTATGCTATGTTGAGTAATAGACCAGATATTTCACATGCAATTGGTGTTGTCAATAGTTACATGGAAAATCCAAGTAAAGAGAATTGGGAAACAATGAAATGGGTGCTTCAGTATCTTAGGGGCACAAGTAATTATTTTATCACCTATGATGGTTCCAATGATTCAGTTTGTAGTTATGTCAATTCATATTTTGCAGGTGAATTGGAAAAAATTAGATCCACTTCGGGATATGTCTTTAATCTTGAAAGAGGACCTGTTAGTTGGATGTCAAAGATTCAAAACATTGATTCTTTATCCACTCCTGAGCCATAAAATATGGTTTCCTCACATGCATGCAAGGAGGCAATTTGGTTAAAAGGTGTGTTGGGTGAGTTTGGAAGGATACAGAAGAAGGAGAAAGTATTATGCGATAGTCAAAGTTATATTCATTTGGATAGAAATCGATCTTATCACAATAAGACAAAACATATTTCTATTAAATACCATTTTGTAAGACAGGTTGTTAATGAAGGGGGAGTGGCTCTAGAAAAGGTACATACAAAAGTGAATTCTACATACATTTTCACGAAACCGGTTTTGTTAGAGAAAATATGATGATGTTTGGCTTCTCTTGGCTTGCAAAAAAGGTGATGAATTAATTCATGCATGATATATCAGGTAAATTGTTTCCAAGGAGGAGATGTTGAAACTACCAAGTAATTTCCCATGTGGATGCATGCACACCGTATTAACTAAAAATGGAATGTGCATGCATGCAAACTACAATGATCAGTTTGTTTAATCAGTGGATTAGGTTGTAACTAGTTTGTTTAATCATCTAACAGATCCTATATATCTAGCATACCCATAGGTGTATGAGTAGGAAATGTAGTGTAGCACAGTGTGTGGGAAGAGAGTGAGAGGATGGTTGTAAGCATGTGTTTGGCTATTGTAATTATCCCTTGAATAATAACAATATCGATTATCATCGTCCCGTGGTTTGTTTCCCTTAAAAGAGTTTTTCCACGTAAACATTGTGTTCACTGTGTGATTTCTTTCACTATGCTTGTTGTGATCTCTGTTGGACAATTGGTTTGGACAGTTGGTTGTCATTGATGTCAACCCTTGGAGAGTGATCCTGGAGATTGATGTCAACCCTTAGAGATTGATTTCAACCCTTTGAAATGTATAGAATCCCCATAGATATGGATTATATCATTGGACAATTGTTTATCATTTATATGATTGAGATTGAAGATGAGTTAGTTGGGTACATTTGATGTAGTCTACATACATCCCCATAGGTGTGGTTATGAGACCCAAAGTTGATTGAGGAATAGTGAAATGAAGGATAGTGAAATGGCAGGTAATACTATCATGGATGGATATTACTCATCATTCTATTTCTGGTGATATGTGGAATTCCACGTGGTTCCTCGGTATTAGGGAGATATGTCCTTGTAAGTTGGAATCCCCGAAGAGTGGTCAAGAAGCACCTAGTTGGTTACAAGTCTTTAATGAAAGGGTAAATTGGTTGTAACAAGAAACTTCAATAAGCCATAAATTTAAGGAAATAGTTTCTAAAGTTAAGGAAAGTGGTCCCAAAGTTAAGGGAATTGGTTACTTACAAAAAGTATAAATACACCTCAAGAAGTCTCTCATAAGTACATTACAGATACACACAAGTTCATTGAATATCTATCTAATTGATCAAGTGATTCTTATGTGAGGTAGCCAAGTATATATGAATCATTTTTTAGAGGGAAGACGAAGTAAATAAGGTATAAATTCCAAGGGAGGATGAAATCTTGTGAGGATGTGTTCTAAGGTATGTTATTTACAGTTTATATTACCATTTTCACTATAATTTTTTGTATAGAATGATTCAGATAGTGAAATATGGAGGATATTGATATAACATATCAACATATCTATTTTAGAAATTTCAACTTCTGGGTCATTGTAGTTTGGGAGATACACTCGGTGGAAGATAGGTTTTTTGCCTAGTCCCGGAACTAGTCTCAAACATGTATTCTGGGTAAAACCATCATAACTTATTCATAGAAGATACAAAATCCATGAGACCAAATGAATTCGATAGATTACATGATGTAGTATGTTTTTTTCAATTTTCATATCCATATATCAAATATTTTGCGTGGGGCATGCTCTACAAGTTCGATCTCTAGATTAAGCTATAATTCAGAAAGGTCTTCCATTTTTCTATAACTCCTTTTCTGGGATGTTCCAAGCACTGGAAATTGTGGAAATTACAGAGAATATATCGAATAATATTGGGTATAAAGTTTAGACATTAATTCGTTACAGGTATGGAATTATTCTTGTTTAAAGTTAGGGTTTGTGACTAATCCAAAACTAGTCCTGTGAGACTAAGGTAATGTTTGATGAATATGTTATTCTCTTGTTTCTAGAGTTGAGGAAGGTTTGCAGGTATGTGATCACATACACCAAGTATGTTACATATTTACAAGTATGTTTATATGCATGTTCTGAGGGTTACATGTTGATGATGCTATGGTGTATGGCATGATTGAGAAATATCATGAGTGATATGGTATATGGTTGAGGCACATGGCTTGAGGAGCATGTTGGATATTGCGCACATTATTTGAGATACATTTTTGGTATATGTATGAGGCACTTGTTGGTTATCTATATACATTCTTAGTAAACATTTGGCACATATTCTTGGCATATGGTTGATGCACATTTCATGGTACATGGTATATGGTGATAGTTGATGTACATGGTTGGTACATGGTATGGTGTTGATGCACATGATTGGTACATGGTACGATGTTAATATAGATAGTTGATGTACATGGTTGATGGTACATGTTGTGGTACAAGTTGAAACATGGTTGACGCATGGTATAGGTTTGGTACATGGTATGGTACATGCACATATCGTGTGATGGTATGTTGGTTATCTTGGTGCATGCTTGGTAGAGGCATGTGTTGTTGATGTTGAGAATATGGTTTGAAATTTGTTCTTGGTGATCTTGTCATGAGTTGCCTGCTGATGAGAGTGGATCTGGTTTCATGGATGAGACAGTGATAGGTTGGATAGGTTGATGTGACAATGAAAAGTGACAGTGACAATAACAGTGGCAGAGATAGAGTTTCTGGCAGTGGCAGTGGCAAAGTTCATGACAATTTATCTACATTTATATTTCAGTGTGGTAGGACGAGGAAAGGAAATGGGTTTTTATCCCCCTTTTAGTTGGAGCCGAAGAACTAGAGAGTTGGAGGTTCCTTCAAGTTGGAACCTAAGAACTAGGTGGTTGGAGCCACCTTCCAATTGGAGGCAAAGAACTTAGGGGGTTGTAGACTCCTTCTGGTTGGAGCTAGAGAATTTGGGGAGTTGTAGTTTCCTTCAGGTTGGAGCTTGAGAATAGGGGGTTGGAGCCTCCTTCCAGTTGCAGCTATAGAATTTGGATTCTAGTGCTTCCTATGAATGAATTATATAAGAAACAATTTTGTGGGCTTTTCCCATTTAGATTTCCATATAAAAACTAGTGTATTATATTATTGATGTGATGTTGCCTATTTTTACATACATACATACATATATAT
>ML813630.1:7227-48567 GCA_009831015.1 Picea engelmannii | reverse complement strand
ATTGGATGCATTCACAAATGATGCATTGATGATAAACTATTGAACACTATTGGTAAAAGTTAAATAATACATATTGTGGTTAAAAGTGGTATAATTTCTCATTACTGATTCAATCCCCCCCCTTCTCAGTAATCCAACAAGTGGTATAAAACTTGGTTCCTTCAAGATACAATTTATCCACTGGAAGGAGATCATGGAATAAACTGAGAATGGAGTACCATTGTTTAATGGTCAGAATGGTCTAGAGTATCATAAGGATGAGAACCTTTTTAAAGGAACGAGTTTATTATATTTGGTATTCAATTGTCACAGGATATAATTCTACCAAGAATGGAAATATTACAGAAAAGAAGGAATTGAAAAAGAATAACAAAATAACAATGGATTTCATCTCGAAAGGATTATCTGATTCCATTACTTGAAGATTGAAAATGATGAAATAAAAGACAATACTAATATTGAAAAGGTAGACCTGACTAATGATTTATATGAAATAAAGAAAGAAAGAGAAAAAAAAATTCACTCAAGATAGAATTGATGAAGAAAAAGGAAAGTGTTCAAAGTTTCAAAGAATCCCAACAAGTTATCAAGAACTTAAGAGCTTAGATAGAAGAATCCAAAAAGATTGAAGAAAATATCGGAGGTGAAAAGTAGTGTTTGGAAGCCAATGTAACATCACATAAGGAAGAAGTCAAAAAGAGAGAGAAGATATTGACAGATCATTTTAAAGAAAGAACTAACAATTTAAACTAGCTTGAGCTAGAGTTTGGTCAAGAAGAGAGAAGACTTGAAGATGAAATAATTACATTGAAGATCCAACTTGAAGAAGAAAAGAGAATAGAAGAATTCATGAAGTCTCAGATGATGAAGAAAGAAGAAGAGGTGGAGAAGCTTCAAGAAGAAGGTGTCATGTTAAGAGAAAACATTTTCAAGCTCAATACGAATGTTGAACAGAAATAAACATCCACATCATTAGTGGAATAGAATCCCTCCAGGTTTCCCTAAAGGACGAATGGAAATAATCCAAATACTTATGAAGAAATCATTAAAGGTTCAATAAAGAAGGAATAATGAAATCCCTTGAAGAAGAACATTCCAAAAGTGCAAATACTCAAGAAGAATACTACAGAAGAAGATCCTCCACGTTCAAGCCACAAAGAAGCCTCAATAATTATAATGATCAGACAAGGAAGGAATTTAGAATGATTACACCACAAACAAGATCATTCACTATAAGGTATGAAAATTTATTCTATGGTCATTATTTTTATTTTACTAACTTTGGACATAAGGTTGCATATTGCAGGACTTATGAAAGAAATGTTCAAAAAATAAAATATTATGTGGCCCCACATGACATTGAATGTTATAAGTGCCATAACTATGTCCACACATATCCCATGATTGTAGAAGCATGATGGATACTTCTTTGATAAATAAAAATGATATCATATATAATAAGGTTTGGAAAATAAAACAAGAATATGAAAAGGAAGATCGGATGAATGAAGGACACCTAGAAGTCACACTCTCAATATTGGCAATAATACTAGATGAAGACAAATCTAAAAGGAAGAAGGAAAATATCAAATACAAGAAAAGAAATGAAAAACTTGTAGAACAAGTAAATAAAGAATAGGTCCCCTAGATCACAGATGTGCACTAGTGCGAGAAAGAAAATAAGATAATGTAAATAAAGAGCATGCTCAAGAGAGTTTACTTTAAGGAATTATAGTGCGAGATCACTCCATAGGAAGAAAGGAAGAATTCAAAATTCAGAAGGATGATGAGCCTACATACGAAGAGGAATATTACTCTGCATCATAGCAAGTATTTTTATGATCCATCAAGCTTGGAGACTCCCAATAAATATGAATATTGAAGAGGGGTAGTTAGTGCAGTAACTACTACAAATCATAGAACCATCCTTACAGTAGGTTGAAATATTTGTAGAGACTGATTCAAAGCAGTTAGATAGCAGAAGTACAGAATGGCAGATTGATCAATTGAGAAGGCAATTTACCCACATGGGTGTCAGTTACATAGGTAGAATTTTATGATTATATTACACTTATGTATTCATGAAGGGATATCTTCAGTACATATTGTTCCAGACATGCAGATTTTAATGAGAAGATAGATCAGATCAATGGACATATTTTGATTCAGTATGATAAATAAGAACATGTAATGATCAACTATAGTATATTCAAGATAAGTCTTTAGAATGGTACAATGACAGATGGGTTAGCATTGTGTATGGTTGAGTAGAAAGGTTATGAATAATTTGTGACTCATGGACAGAGATGATTTCGTGAGATTCTTAGAAGGTACAAGAAATACAGGTTAGATGCATATCAACATATTTGCAATTGGAATTAGTGGAATCAGTTGGAATCAGTTGGTCACATAAAGGAAAGAAATGAAAGTCATTACATAACAAGGAAAGAGAATCAATCAGCATAATATATGTCATCAGAAGGACATTATTTAATTGTATGGTCAAGTGAACATGACAAGTAAATGAAGAAATAGAATTTGGAATTAGTTTTATATATGTCAGTGAAATTCAAGAGGAAGAACCAATGGACAATAAACAACACTAGAAGAGAGGAAAGGAAACATATATAGGTATCCCTACATTGATCTACATTTTATAGAAAAGTAAAGGGAGGAAAAAGCATTAGAGAGAGAGATCCATAAATGAGTATTAGTAGCATAAAGACAGGGAGACATACCCACAGGAGGAGCTATTCTTCTAGTTATAGAAGGTACAATATCAAGATGAGACATACCGACATGGGGATTTAACCTTTTGTCAAAGTTGAAGAGAAAGAACAAAGACATGAATACAGAGCGAGAAACCCTAAGGAGAGATACTCTTTTCCATTGATGTCAAACATGGACAGTGAGAAACATTGATGAGGAATTATGATCACAAGGAGAGAATGAGTGATGTAGGCGCATCAATCCATGTCATCAAGCGCCAACCAACCAACACACCCAACACGCGTCAAATGGAAAGGAGAGGTGCAACCCTTTCACTTTCAAATTTCAAATTTTGAAATTGTATTAAATGTTGTAAGGCCGAAGAGCCAAAAGCCATACATGTACGTAGGCTTTAGATAAAGGTTGCCTTAAATGGTTGTAAGGCTGATATCTAGATCCGATTTGGACTAGACAACCATTCAATGTAATTGAATGTAAATTAATGAGAGTTGGTGAGGATGGAGGGAAGAGCTCAAGGAGCCCCCTTTTGTAAAAAGATCCTTTGTATCTGTATGAATTAGTCAATAGAGAGGTAGAGAAGAATAGAGAGAATAGAGAGAATAGGTTGGATAGGAGAGGAGAGACGAGACTCTTTCGTAGTCCGAGCTCGAACACATTGTAAAGAGACATTTCATATTAATACAAATAGAGCATTTTTTCCTTCATGTTGTTGTTCATGTGTTTGTGAGTTCATGAATGAATGTCTTTATGTGTTGGTGATATGCTGTAGTTGTGTGTTAGTTTGCATTTGCAGATTACAGATAGAAATTGTTGTCTATTGGGTTCTTTGATTTCAGGTTTGGATTCTTTGTGGTTTCATGCAAGAGTGCATGACAGAGTGCTGCGGTCTCTGAAAACCAGTGCAGGAGCGCACTTTTGAATTCTGCAAAATTCAGACAAAGATGTGCCAGGATGGCATACCAGCTAAAGTCATTGACTCAAGGAGGAAGTTTCAAGGTTGTTAAACACCTTGAAGGAGAAACTGTGCAGAGGAGAGCATAGAGAGGAGAAGTATAATTGTTGTGAATTCTGTAGGGGCTCTGCCAGGAGGGCATTGAGAAAATGAACATGATGCATTGAGGAGAATTCTATTTCAAATTTGGTGAGAAGACAGAGTCACTGAGGATTCTGGAGAAATCTTCCAGGTGGGCATTGAGTTGGTGCAAGTGTGCATAGGAGGAACTCTTGTTTGAGTTCAGAGAGAAGAGAAGTGTCATAGGAGGAGACACTCACAGGGTTATTGAACACCCTGCAAGCTCAACAAAGCATGCTTGAGTAAGAAGTTGCCAGAGGCGCTTACATCTCTTCAAGGAGAGAAAAGGACAGAGACACTTTGAGGTAAGAGCCACATATAGGCTTAGAAGAGATAGCACCATTTCATGCAAAGGTCCTACAAGAGATTTTAGAGTGAACAAAGCTCAAGAGGGATAGCGTTCCTAGAACACAGGCAATATCCAAGGGAATTGAGCTTGCGGAGGAAGCAAAGGTAGAGGCCTTTTGGAGCAATAAATATTCCAAGGGAAGGGAAGAAGGGCATGCTCAAGGTAGAGAATATCCATTGTTAGATCAGTTGGAGAGGCGATATCTGGGTTGTTAAAGCCTATGTCCAGACGCACGGAGGAAAGCAAACAAGGAAGAGAAATAGATATGGGTTGTCAGATCTAGTGTAAAGGACCAATATCCATCAGATCTGGAGGAAGGCACACAGATTTTAACCTTTGGGAGGTCACGTAGGACAAGAGGTGAAATGGACGGTGGAGACGCTTTGTGGAGAAGTGTCGAAAATATTGTGGACCGTCGGATCTCACAGATCTGTAAGAAGGTTAAGGATGAATGTATTTTCGACATTTCGGCATTTCGAGGTTTGACATTTCAAAAATCCTGATGAAAAGGAGCTGGGGAACTTTGTATTGAAAACCCCGAAGTCACAAAATGATACGTGTCCTTTGAGTAGGGATGTGGTCACGGAGGAAGCAACCATTTTGGGGTTCTGCATTTTGGCATTTCAGGGTCCGGAAGGTTGAAGGACCAAGAACCGTCTGCAACCGAAATCACGAAATCACAAATTCTGAAATCCTGAATAGTGGACTATGGTCACAGGTAGATTTTATCACTTCGGGAATTCGGGGATTCAAACACCGGGGATTGGAAAGACAAAGAACAGGGGGAACACTTACATTGCGGTTTCTCGAATCGTGTAAGCCAGTAGCGCTTTGTTGTGGACTGACCTTTTCGACATTCTGGGACCCAGGTGTTCGAGAGGCCAGGAGTCGGGAGATGTGGAGTCCTGACTCACGATATTGCGAAATCCCAAAAGCATTAGGAATAGAACCCCTTTTCATCATTTCGACATTTCAGGGTTCGGAAAGGAGAGGAGGTAGTGGATTGGGTCTCTACATTTCAAACTCCCAGTTACCAAAATATCGATATAGTCAAGACCATTGGGTCGAGGGAGAACTCTGTTTTGGGTTCGGTGAGAAGGAGGTGAAGACTCATGCAGTGCATGTTGTGTGCAGGTAGGGTTTTTCATGAAGGACCTGTGGATCGAATTTGTGGGGTTCTAGTGAGGGACCGAAAGAACTATTTTAGTTCTATGGATTCAAAGAAGAATGATCATGTGCAAATTCTGGCCTGAGGGTCGGGGGTCTGCAGTCAGTTTGGTATCAGAGAATAAGAAAAATCTAGAGATGGATCTAGAAATCGCTGAGATAAGGGAGAGAATGGAAGAGCTTGCACTACGGGTGTAACAAAATGCAAATACACATTGGGTGTATGAATAGCCTCTGAGGAGGAAAGCAAAGTGGCCAGTCAAGAAATTGTTGGCAAGAAGACAACAAAGGCTATTGAGGAGATGGTTGAGGTATGTTGAACGCCTCAGAGATGAAGAGGAGATGGTTCATGTGTGTGAACCAGAGACTGGGAGAAATCTCAGTGATGAGGAGGAAGAGAGATCGAGCAGAGATCTCAGAAGTGCCAAGCGGGCAGTGAGGAATTTTCAATTTGCCAGGTAGGCAATAAGAAGAGGTCACAGAATGATCTCAAAGACTACCAGAATCACATAACATAAAATTTAGGTTTCCAGGAGGCCAATGAGATGAGATCGCTGGTGGATCTCATAAACTGCTAGGAGGGCAAAGAGGAAATCCCATATTTCCAAGTGGGCAAGGGAGAGAAGATGAGATTGACTAAAAGTTTCATGAACTCAGGGATGATTTTGGATCAGCGAGAGGAGCTGACAGAGAAGATGAGCTCAGAGGTGAGTTCATATCAGTAAGGACAACTGATAGAGTAGGAATATCAGAAGAGCATTTTGATGATTGGAGGGATAAAGATATTCCTACCAAGAAGCTGAGACGAGGCCAGGGAAGATGTTGCGGGTGAAACAACAGTATAAAGATAGCCAGATGTGACTGTCAAAGAGATGGAGCAGATGTCAAAAGCTGCTCAAGGAGAAGAAGAGGAGCACACAGTTGAGATGCTCACTCCATGGGAGGAGGAGTTAGAAATGCTGGAGGATTGGTTGAACCATCCAGAGCTAGTATATGACTTCCATGAGGAGACAGTCATGCATATGATAGCAGAGGAGCATTCCAAGGAATCGCTCAGAATTTTCAGCCAGGGAGCTGAACAGATGATGACTGCAATGCCAAGGCATGCAACAGTAGATGAAAGAAAATTCCAGTCTGAGGAGCAGCAGGAGGAAGCTGGAATTCAACTAGCACAAGGAGAAATGGCAGAAGAAAGTCTATTAGAGAAGGTGACTGAACAATAGGTCAGTCAAGAAGATAATACTACAGAGCTGAATTTTGCAGCAGGGTGGAAAGTTGAGGCCACAGAGGAAGAAAATGGCATGGGAGATCTAGTTGATCTACCCATTTGTAGGGAAGAAGTGCAGTGGAGCAGGCTGCAAAAGGAGAGCCAACCATGGGAGAAGATGGACGAGATAATTAAGGATATCATAAGGTTGATGATCAGATCAACAAAGGCGGTCAGCAAAGGGAAGCTGAGCAGAGGAGAATCTGCCATAGCAGTAGGGCAACAGAAGCAACAACAACAACGAAGCAATGGAGCGGATGGACAACTCCAGAGAATTGTTTGGGATCCAAGTGGATTTCAACAACGGTGTTGGGAAGCTCATGAGAAGGAGCTCATGATTTTTGCAGCTGAGGAGTATGATGCAAGAGCATTACTCCATGTCATCAAGCACCAACCAACCAACACACACAACACGCGTCAAATGGAGAGGAGAGGCGCAACCCTCTCACTTTCAAATTTCAAATTTTGAAATTGTATTAAATGTTGTAAGGACAAAGAGCCAACAACCATACATGTACGTAGTCTTTAGATAAAGGTTTCCTTAAATGGTTGTAAGGTTGAGATCTAGATCCGATTCAGACTAGATAGCCATTCAATGTAATTGAATGTAAATTAATGAGAGTTGGTGAGGATGGAGGGAAGAGCTCGAGGAGCCCCCTTTTGTAAAAAGATCATTTGTATCTGTAGGAATTAGTTGATACAGAGGTAGAGAAAAATAGAGAAAATAGAGAGAATAGATTGGATAGGAGAGGAGAGTCGAGACTCTGGTGCAGTTTGAGCTTGAACACATTGTAAAGAGGCATTTCATATTAATACAAACAGAGAAGTTTTTCCTGCATGTTGTTGTTCATGTGTTTGTGAGTTCATGAATGAATGTATTTATGTGTTGGTGATATGTTGTAGATGTGTGTTAGTTTGCATTTGCAAGTTACAGACAGAAATTGTAGTTTGTTGGGTTCTTTGATTTCAGGTTTGGATTCTTTTTGGTTTCATGCAAGAGTGCATGACAGAGTACTATGGTCTATGAAAACCAGTGCATGAGTGCACTTTTGAATTCTACATAATTTAGACAAAGACGTGCCAGGAGGGCATACCAGTTGAATTCATTGACTCAAGGAGGAAGCCTCAAGGTTGTTGAACACCTTGAAGGAGAAACTGTGTAGAGGAGAGCATAGAGAAGAGATCCATAATTGTTGTGAATTATGTAGGGGATCTGCTAGGAGGGAATTTAGAAAATGCACAGGATGCATTGAGGAGAATTCTATTTTGAATTTGGTGAGAAGACAGAGTCACTAAGGATTCTGGAGAACTCTGCCAGGTGGGCATTGAGTTGGTGCAAGTGTGCATAGGAGGAACTCTTGTTTGAGGTCAGAGAGAAGAGAAGTGTCATAGGAGGAGACACTCACAGGGTTACTGAACACCCTGCAGGCTCAACAAAGTGTGCTTGAGCAGGAAGTTTCCAGAGGCACTTACATCTCTTCAAGGAGAGAAAAGGATAGAGACACTTTGAGGTTAGAGCCACAGATAGGCTCAGAAGAGATATCACCATTTCATGAAAAGGTCCTGCAAAAGGTTTCAGAGTGAACAAAGCTTAGGGGGGATAGCGTTCTTAGAACGTAGGCGATATCCAAGGGAATTGAGCTCGCAGAGGAAGCAAAGGCCAAGGCCTTTTGGAGCAAGAAATCTTCCAAGGGAAGGGAAGAAGGGCATGCTCAAGGTAGAGCACAACTGGCATTAGATCAACTGGAGAGGAGATATCTGGGTCATTGAAGCCTACGTCCAGATGCACGCAGGAAAGCGCACAAGGAAGAGAAACAGATATGGGCCATCAGATCTAGTGTAAAGGACTGATAGTCATCGGATCTGGAGGAAGGCCCATGGAATTTAACCTCTGGGAGGTCGTGTAGGAGAAGAGGTGAAACAAATGACGGAGACACTTCGTGGAGAAGTGCCAAAAATCTCATGGATCGTTGGATCTCACAGATCTATGAGAAGTTTAAGGCTGAATGTCTTTTCGACATTTCAGAAATTCCGATGACAAGGAGTTGGGGCACTTTGCATTGAAAACCCCAAAGTCACGAAACGTGATGTGTCCTTGGAGCAGGGCTATGGTCATGGAGGAAGCATCCATTTCAGATTTCTTCATTTTGGAATTTCAGGGTCCAGGAGGTTGAAGGACCAAGAACCGTCTACAGTCGGAATCATGAATTCCGAAATCCTGAATAGTGGACCGTGGTCACGGGTAGATTTCAACACTTCGGGAATTTAGGGATTTGGACACCGGGGATTGGAAAGACAGAGAACAGGGGGAACACTTGCATCGCGGTTTCCTAAATTGTGAAATCCAATAGAGCTTTGTCGTGGACCACCCTTTTTGGCATTCCGAGACCCGAGTGTTCGAGAGGCCAGGAGTCGGAAGACATGGAGTCCTTACTCGTGATATTGCGAAATCCCGAAAGCATTCGAAATAGCACCCCTTTTCGACATTTCGGCATTTCGTGGTTTGAAAAGTAGAGGAGGCAGTGGATTGGGTCATTGCATTTTAAACTCCTAGTTACCGAAATCCCGATACAGTCAAGACCGTTGGGTCGAGGGAGAACTCTATTTCGGGTTCGGTGAGAAGGAGGTGAAGACTCACGCCTGGTGCATGTTGTGTGTAGGTGGGGTTTTTCATGAAGTACTTGTGGATCGAATTCGTGGGGTTCCAGTGAGGGCTCGAAAGAACTATTTCAGTTCTACAGATTTGGAGAAGAACGATCCTGTGCAGATCTTGGCCTGAGGGTTGGGGGTTTGCAGTCAATGAGCATCATAGTTTCCATGTCTAAGTGTTTCCATCAATGCCAAAGGGGGAGATTGTTGGATAGTTAGTTTGGACAATTGGTTATCATTGATGTCAACCCTTGGAGAGTTATCTTGGATATTGATTCCAACCATTAGAGTTTGATGTAAACCCTTGGACAAGTCCAAAAGCCCCATATATGTGGACAATATTTTTGTTAGTTGGTTATCATCTGTATGATCGACATTGATTATGAGTTAGTTGGGTACATTTTATGTAGTCTACATGCATCTTCGAAGGTGTATTTATGTGACCCAAAGTTGATTGAGGAATAATTCCATGACAGAAAGTGAAATTCTTGTTGATACTATCATAGATGGATAGTACCCTTCGTGTTGTTTCCAGTGATATGTGGAATTCCATGTTTTTCCTCATGGTTAGGGAGATATGGCCTTGTAAAGTTGGAAGCCTCAAAGAGTGTTCAAGAAGCCCTTAGTTGGTTACAAGTCTTTAATGAAAGGGTAAATTGGTTTTAACAAGAAATTTCACGAATCCCTAAATTTAAGGAAAGAGGTCCTAAATTTAAGGAAAGTGATACCAAAGTTAAGGAAAAAAATTACTTACAAAAAGTATAAATACACCTCAATAAGTCTCTCATAAGTACTTTACAAATACACATGAGTTGATTGAATATATTTCTAATTGATCAAGTGATTCTTATCTGAGGTAACCAAGTATATATGAGGCATTTTTCATAGGGAAGGTGAAGAAGGGAGAAATTCCAAAGGGAGGATGAAATCTTGTGAAGATGTGTTCTAAGGTATTTTTTTTATAGGTCATCTTACCATTTTAGGTATAAATTGTTTTCTAGAATGATTCATATAGTGAAATATGGAGGATATTGGTACGACATATCAAGGTAATTTTGGTATAAATTTAAGCTTCTGGGTCCTTGTATTTTGGGAGATATGCTCACTGGAAGATAGAGTTTTTGGATAGTCCTAGAACTAGTCTCAAACATGTGTTCCAGGTAGAAAAATCATAACTTCTCCATAGAGTATCCAAATTAAGAGACAAAAAATTAATTGGATATAGTACAGGCCTTATTATGTTTTGTGCAATTTTCAGATCCATATATCAGATATTCCATGTGGGGCATGCGCTACAAGTTTGATCTCTAGATTAAGATTTAACTCAACAAGGTCTTCCATTTTTGCTATAAATCCTTTTCTAGGATGTTCCAAGTAGTGACATTTGGGGGAATTGTAGAGAATATGTTGAAGAATATCAAGTACACGTTATAGAAATTTATTCATTACAGGTATGGAGTTATACTTGTTGAAATTTAGGGTTTGTGACTAATCGAAAACTAGTCCTATGGGACTAAGGTAATGTTCGATGAAGATGTTATTTTCTTGTTGTTGAAGTTGAGGAAGGTTTGCAAGTCTGTGATCACATACACCAGGTCTATTATAGAATTACATGTATGTTTATATGCATGTTTTTAGGGTTACATTTTGATGATGTTATGATGTATGGCATGATTGATACATATCATGAGTGATATGGCATATGGTTGAAGCACATGGTTTGAGGAGTATGTTGGATATTGGGAACATTGTTTGAGATACATTTTTGGTATATGTATGAGGAACGTTTTGGTGATATATATACATGCTTGGTACACATTTTGGCACATATTCTTGGCATATTGTTCATGCACATTTCATGGCGCATGGTATATGGTGATGGATGATGTACATGGTTGGTACATGGTATGGTGTTGACGTACATGGTTGATGTACATGGCTGGTACATGGTATGGTGTTGATATACATAGTTGATGTACATGGTTAGTGCATGGTTGATGGTACATGTTTTGGTACAAGTTGATGCATGGTTTATGCAAGGTACATGTTTGGTACATGGAATTGTACATGCACATATCTTGTGATGGTATGTTGGTGATATTGGTGCATTCTTGGTAGAGGCATGTGTTGTTGATCTTGAGTATATGTTTTGAGATATGTTCTTTGTGATATTGGCATGAGTTTCATGCCGATTAGAGTGGATCTAGTTTTGTGGATGAAGCAGTGATAGGTTGGACATGTTGATGTGACAATGATAGTGATAGTGAAAGTGGCAGTGGCAGAGTTTGTGGAAGTGACAATGGTAGAGTCTATGACAATTGGTCTACATTTATATTTCAAGTTTCAAAGATGAGGCAAGGAAAGAGTGTTGTATCCTCCTTTCGATTGTTGGATATTCCTTCAGGTTGGATCCTGAGAACTAGGTGGTTGGAGCCACCTTCCAATTGGATTCGAAGAATGAAGGGGGTTGTAGTCTCATTATGGTTAGAGACAGATAATTTAGGGAGTTGTAAATTCCTTCGGGTTGGAGCCTAAGAATAGGGGGTTGGAGCCTCCTTTCGATTGTCACCAGAGAATTTGGAAGTTGGTGTTTCCTATGAATGAATTCTTGATATATATAAGAAAGAATTATGTGGTTTTCTCCCATTTGGGTTTCCATGTAAAAACTAGTGTATTGTGTTCTTGATGTGATGTTGATGTGATGCTTATTATTATTATTATTATTATTATTATATATATATATATATTGGATGCATTCATATATGATACATTTATGATAAATTGTTGAACACTATCAATAAAAGTGAAAGAATACATATTGTGGTTAAAAGTGATATAATTTCTCATTATTGATTCACCTGCCCCCCCCTCTCAGTAATCCAACAATCTCTTGTTCTTGGTTTTATTTATTTTCCACTGAATGTTGTTGTCTTTATGTTTCCATTTTGCAACAGTCAACATCTAATGATGAGGAGATTCAATTATGTCTTGTCAATGGAATTGCATTGTAATGTACCCAGCCTCCCATAGGCCATGCACACTAACTTCAAGTCCCATTATAGAACTAATTTTACTTCTAATACATTCTTGACTACTAAATATGCATGAAATATTCACATGCATTGATCAAGATTCGTGATAAAACATAAAAGAAATGGACCATAGGAAATGCACAACAGTAACCACAAAGCATGCATATTATAGATGTGAAGTTCATAGATAATTAAATACACAATGGAAATAAAGATACACATGTGAAAAAAACCATAATAGAGAGAACTCATCTTTCATGAAATGAATCACCAACTAGATTCGTACCAAGGACGTTCCACCCAATCATAGACATTGTTGTTCCAAGTCTCAACAACAATGTCACCCCTGAGCCATGGATATGAATCCACAAGGACGGTTCCAGAGTGTCACTCGAATTCCCAAACCAGTGAACACTCAATCTCTCATAGGCTTCTCAGCACCCACAACAATCCAAAGTACACAAACTCTCTTCTACCCATCCGGCACAACCCGAGAGAATGAACCCCCTTCTCTTCTATGCAGTCCCTCATGTTGTTCATCTCCTTCCAGGGCTTCAGTGTAGCTAGTCCATAATCTCCATGTTGGGACTCTCACGACTCACATATGTGAGAAAAATTATCACAGACCAAAGAATCTCAAACATGTAGGTCTTGATCCATGGATGGAATACACCAACATCCTCTACAACCAACAATCCACGGTTTCTCTTCAATAGTTTGTTTTCCTTTCCAAAGCCAAGACATGAATGAGGAAAGATGAGTGGGTGAAATAATGAATGGAGTGAAATACCATTGAAAGGTGTGAACAACGAGAAAAAGAGTGAATGACTAAAGAATAAGAAACCAGCAGCAGAACCCCCACCCCAGACCAAATATGGGTTTATGTAATTCTTGGAATCAAGGAACCACTTGGCCTTCCTCCCAAGAAGCTCATGTAACTTTTATTCTCCATTAAACAAAATGGGTCTAAAAATATAAAATATTTTTTGATCCCCTTAAGCCCCCTCTCTTGTGGAATCATATCCCCCTGTAACTCTTGTCCTTGTCCATCTAGCAGCTAGTGATGTATTTATTAATAATAATGATCAAAACATTACATTTCCTAGGAACATTGGCCTCTTTACATTGTTTGGGTACACTGACCTTTCATGGATTAATAAAATACATTATTTAATATGGGGCTCAAAATCTCAGGTGTTACATCCCCTCCCCCTTATTTTGGCACTGTACTCAATGCATATACATGGCATCTTCATGGCATCTTCATGCTCCCAAGTATCATCTTCAGGAATGTAGCAGGTCCAATGGACTTTTACTAGCTCTATAACTTGATTCTGGAGCATTTTGATTTTTTTTTCCATTATATGCATTGGCTTGACCTGAAAGTATCCCTCTATCTCTACCTGAATCAGATGCTAATCAATAACATGGTTAGGATCATGTACAAAGTTTTTTAGAAAAGATACATGAAATTCATTATGCACATTCATGGAAGCATGCAATGCAAGCATATATGCAACTGGCCCTATTCTGTCCAATATCTCAAATGGACCACAGAATCTGGTTGTTAGCTTTGTACAACTACCCAACTTTAAAGAGCTCTTCTTGAACTTCACTTTTAAAATGACATTCTCCCCTACTTTAAATTCTCTAGTTTTCTTGTTCTTATCTGCGTAAATTTTCAATCTATCTTGAGTTGCCTTTAAATTCTTCTTAATCCTAGCAATATGGTCTTCCATATCCTTAAGAAATTCTGGCCCAAGTACCACTCTGTTTGTTGGGTTGTCCCAACTCACTGGAGTATTTCATTTCCTACCATACAAAGCTTCAAATGGGCTCATTTTCAATGAATCTTGTTAACCATTATTATAGGCAAAATAAACCAAGTATAAGTAATATTCCCACTTAGATGGCTTATCCATCACATACATTCTCAACATGTCTTCAATTACTTGGTTGATTCTCTCTATATTCCCATCTGACTATGGATGGTATGTTGTGTTAAAGTTAGTATTTGTACAAAATCCTTTAAATAATCCCCTCCATAAATTTGAAGTAAACTTTATGTCTATGTCCGAGACAATTGGCCTAGGTATCCCATGCCACCTAGCAATCTCCCTCATGTAAATTTCTGCAATATTGGTTGTTTTATGAGTTTTTTTTATAGGAAAAAAATGAACAACCTTTGTCAATTTATCAACCAGTTCCATGATTGAATCATGTCATCTTTCTATCCTGGGAAATTTAGTTATAAAATCAATGGTTACCACTTCCCATTTCTTCTCTGGAATTGGTAATGGTTGTAGCAAACTTGTTGGGTTCCTATGCTCAAATTTTACTCTCTGACATTCCATACATTTGGTGATGTAATCGGAAAAATCCTTTTTCATTCCCGACAAAAGAATTGGCTTCTTACTCCTGCAATTATTTTCTGGTAACCGAGATGTCCAACATATGGAACATTATGCATTTCTCTTAATACAAAATTCATGAGTTCTCCGGAACTAGGAACATAAATTATATTTTTATGCATAAGTAATCCATATTCCTTCATCTCATACTCTTTCATTTTATGTTGTACATTTTCTTGCAACAAGATTTCTTTTACCTATAGGTAATGATGATATATGACAGCAACATCTAAAATTTTTCTCTTTAAATATGATTGATGCATACTAACAGTTGTAGCATGCATGGGATGTATTCTTCTACTCAGTGCATCAACAAATTTATTTTTCTTTCCTTTTAAATGATTGATATCAAAATCATATTCACTTAAAAATTCTAACCATCTTGTTTTCATGTCATTCAAAGTTGGCTATTCAAAAAGATACTTCACACCACTTTGGTTTGTTATTAATCCAAATCTCTTTACCATGCGATAATTCCTCCACATATTCAATGCATGAATGATGGCAACAAGTTCCAAGTCATGTGTGGGACAGTTTGATGCAGGAGCATCGCTCCACCTCATCAATGCACCAATATTCCATCACATTGAAGTGCATTCAAGGAGGGGAGAGGCGCCAACACTCTCATTTTTCCCTCAAATTTAAATTTCAAATATAAAATTAAATGCAATTAAATGTTGTAAGGATGGAAGAGCCAAATTGATGCCTTTGTGAAGATAGGAGATAATTTCACCTTTAATGGTTGATAGGTTGATGAGATCTAGATCTGATTCGGACTAGATGGCCATTGAATGTAATTCAATGTAATTAATGAGAGTAGGTAGATGGAGGGAAAGGCTTGAGGAGCCTTCTTTTGTAAAAAAGAATATCTTTGTATCTAGATTCATTAGAGATGATGAATAGATTAGAGGAGATGGGAAGTTAGGATAAAAAGGAGAGAACTAAGAATTTGTTGCAGTCCAGTCTTTTTAAACATTTGTATAGGCGTTTAGAGATAATGCAATTTTTTTTTTCTTGCATATGATTTGGTGTGTTTATATGTTTATGAATGAATGTCATCTGTGTGTTTATGAGTGTATATTGTAGATGTATGGATAGTTTTCATTTGCATGGATAGATATAATTTCAATATATGGGAGTTTGTTGGATTTTCTCTGGATTCTTTAGGTTGTGTGAGGAGTGCACGACAAAGTATTGAAACTTTGTAGCCAACGCAAGGAGTACACATCTGAACTCTTCCGAGTTAGAGAAGAATGTGCTAGGAGGGCACACTAGAATAGTTTTCAAACTCAAGAGGAGCCTCAATGTTACTAAATACCTTGGAGGGGAGATTGTGTAGAGAAGGCACAAAGGAGAGAACATAATTACTGAGGATTTTGTAGAGCTCTACCAGGTGGGCATCGAGCAGGTGCAAGTTCCCACAAGGAGAACTCTCTGTCAAGTTCAAGGAGAAGAGTAGCAAAGGATGGTATTCATAGAGTTTTTGAATACTCTGTCTAATATATCTGCAAGTGTGCATAGAGAGGATGCAGTAAATGCATCAGAGAACCTGAAGGAGAACTGAGTTCAGGGGAAATACCAATGAAAGGATTGCACCAGGCCAACAATTAAACAAGTGTTGCAAGAATTCATTTGAGAGACTTCATCGAGTGCAAGGAGTGCACCAATGGTAGATTAGTTCCACTTTACAATCTCAGGAGGTCGAGCGCAAAGTGTGTCAGGAGGGCGCCAAGATTTTTATAAGAAAGCAGGTGAATCCCTTGGAAGGCCAAGCGATTTCTCAACTTGGGTGAGACACTTCAAAGTTGCACACAGAGCGAAAGTGTGTGCCAGGGCTAGGATAAATTTCATTGTCTAAGATCAAGAGGGAAAACATTGTTGAGACCCAATACATCAGAGCTCACAGGAGGTAGTTTAAAGGTGAAGCTTTTGAAACGTATAAAATCTTCCAAGTCAAGGAAGAAAGCGTAAGCTCGGGAGTAGGAGCGACAATGGTCATTGGATAGAGCATTGTGAAATATATAGACCGTCATATTAGAGACTAGACAATGAGGAACGAGTGCCGAGGAGAGCAGATACCACACCATCGGACCTGGGAGAACTACGCGGTGGGTAGCCGTTGTTGGCCAGTTTCCACAGAGTGAATCGGCATTGGCATTGTTTCCATTGATGTAAAAATTCTCATTATTGCATTTATGAGTAAGATTTTGATTCACTTGTTATTGGACTAGAAACTCAATTAACCCAATGAACGGGTGGTCAAAGGCTTTGTTGAAAATGACACAAAAAGTGCATTATAAGTTATATCACCAAAGCTCACATGTTAAGGAAGTTTGTCAGTTAAGAGGAGTTATACTTTTGTGATAAGTGCGACAAAAGTTAACATTTATAGCTACGTCAACTAATGTAAAAACTTTCTGATCTTGGTAAGAGTAAGAGAAACAAAAACATAACAGAGTGTGTTCAAGAACTCATTGATGGGTTTTGATAAGTGAGACAAAAGTTAACATTGACAGCTACATCAACTAATGTAAAAACTTTATGATCTTGGTAAGAGTGAAAGATAAACACAGAGAGAACAGAGTGTGTTCAAGAACTCGATGATGGGTTTTTTAGTTGAAGAAAAACACAGAGGGTAATACACGTTTTTTCTTGGAACTCTATTTCTCATTTGCCGAAGAGAAAAACGTAGAGATTCAAAAACGTTTTTTTCTTGGAACTCCATTGCTCATTTGCCGAAGAGAAAAACGTAGAGATTCAAAAACGTTTTTTCTTAGAACTTTGTTTCTCATTTTCCGAAGAGAAAAACATAGAGATTCAAAAACGTTTTTCTTGGAACTCTGTTGCTCATTTTCCGAAGAGAAAAATGTAGAGATTCAATTTTTTGTTTACCTGGAACTCCATTATTCATTTGCTGGAAGGAAAACACAGGGGAAAATGTGTTTGAGACAGTTAGAAAGTGCATAGGTATGTGTTTGGTTTCTTGATTGTGAAAATTCCAGAGGTTAATAGTTGAGTTTCTCCTTAAATGAGAAATGCACAAAGAAGAGGTACACTATGATGTTGCAGATTGTATGGTTGTTTTTACAGTGAATACACTCCGATATAGATCTAGAATAGAGGTATGAAATGCTTGATTGATTGAGCAATTACATCTAAGTTAAATGCATCAAATAGTTAAAGGTTATCTTTGTAATTCAAATATACATTGAGGTCATTATTTATTGCAATGAATATTATCTAAAAATTTGATTTCCGGGTTTATAACAGAGTAATCATGAACAAATTGAGCTCATCAGTTTTGGCATTGACAGAGTGTGAACAGAGCACGGATGATTTTAAGGATGGAAATTTATATTAAAATGTAGAAATGTGGGCTAATATTACTAGTCCTTATTATGAAAAATATAAAATGTTTGGCAATATTTTTGTAAAAATATTCAAATTCTAAGGATTTTATATAGTTTCTATAAGCTTTTGGCAATTTGTAAGGTAAAAATATATATATATATTCTTTGGAATTTGGGTGAATCATTTTTAGAAAAAATGGAAATTCGCGAACCTTTTTTTGGGGAAAAAACATGGAAAATTAGCCCATTTGTGCAATTTAGCCCCTAAAATCATCTACGAAATAGAGTTGCATGTGAGTAATATGCGTGTTGGTTGAAAACAATAATGAAAATATGGAATTGATGGTTACAAGTTTGTTTTCATAGAAATAAATGAATAAAAGGATATTGACAGTTTAAGAAGAGTGTTTGAAACAGGTTGAATCCAGTACTAAGGGAAGAAGGGAGGAGCTAGGGAGACTAACCGTCTCATTGCAAGTTGAAGCTTGCATTTAGGTAGTAGAAGTTGTCTTTCGGTAGGTGCTAAATATAAAGAGTTAGTAGCCTCATCTGAGTAGTTGCTCAGACAAAATTTGATGTAACTGAAGTAGCTTGCTTGCTTTACATCCACAAGAAGAAGAAGAGGTTTTTCCCTTTATGGGTTTCCTCATAAATATTTTGTGTCTCTTTCCATTTCATGTGATTGATGGTTACTAATTCATTTTCACTGAGACAAAATATTTATTAGTTTTAAGTTGCATTACAGAAGTAATATGTGTTAAATAAATAAAAGTGAAAATTGTGTATACAACTGATTCACCCTCCCCCCCTCTCAATTTCTCAACTTGTCCAACAATTGGTATCAGAGCCAGTTACTTCAGGACTCAGTTTAATCAATGGAAGTTTGGTCTTTTATTATGGATAAGAAATCATAATTTACAAAACATGGATTACCTCTATTTGATGGACATAACTATGCTTTTTGGAGTATCAGGATGAAATTATTTTTGCAAGCTCAAGGAGTAGATGTTTGGCAAGCTATGTTGAATGAATATAGTGTTCCAAAAACCATTCCAATAGATGTTGCAGGTAAGAAACGTTATGAAATCAATTCCAAAGCTATGTATGCAATACTTGGAGGTTTATCAAGGTCAAAATTTATTAAGGTTATGCACTGTGTGTCAGCAAAAGAATTACGGGACAAGCTAAAAAATGTTTATGAAGGAGATACTAAGGTTAAGAATGTTAAGTTACAGTCATATAGGATTCAATTTGATAGTTTAAAAATGGAAGAATCTGAAGATATAGCAACTTACTTCCTTCATATTGATGAAGTAGTTAATACCATGAGAGGTCTAGGAGAAGAAGTTAAAAATGCTAATATTGTACAAAAGGTACTTAGATCTCTACCCGTAAGATTTGATCCAAAAATATATGCTTTAGAAAAAAGAAATGATATTTCTACTTTAGAAATGGATGAAATACATGGGATACTAATAGCATATGAGATGAGGACCTTTGGTGAGAATTATGCTAGGAAAGAAGTAGCTTTCAAGGCAGTAAACAAGGACAAGAAAAAGGTTGAAGCATAAACCAACAATTATGGGGATTCAAAAGAGGATATGGAAGAAGCCAATTTTGTCAAAAATCTGAAAAAGGGCACTGGCAGATACAAATGTAAGCTTCCTCTTAAATGTTTTGGTTGTGGTAGAATAGGACATTTTTCTTCTAAGTGTCCTTTCAATAAGCATTTTGATGGTGAAGAACAAAGAAATAGAAAGAGTAAAGAATACAAGAATAAGTATAAGAAGTCTTTTCAAAGAAACTCATGTAAAAAGAAAAGTCTATTTATTAAAGATGTTAGTGACTCTTCAGAATTAGATGAAAGTGATGTTAGCTCAGATATAAGACTGTTTATGGCTATAAGAAATCAGAATGATAAAGTTAATGAAGAAGAAGAAGGTGAAGTTGATTTGGAAGTTGAGCTTGTAAGTGATTTGACTGAACTTAGAAAGGTAAGAAGAGAATGTAAACATTTCAAAGAAGAAATAAAGAATCTTAAAAATGAGATACAGGAATCTAACAAGTTGATAGAAAGCACTAAAACTATGATAATTTATTTAAATCTCAAAACAAAAAAAGCTAGAGTAATTGAGGAAGCACTAAACAATTTTCTTGTATAAAAGGAAAAGGAAAATGATGGTCTGAAACTTGAAGTTGTCTCATTAATAAATAAGGTACAAGAAAATAACATGGATGATAGCTCAAGGATTTTGAAACAAATTATTAGTAATCAAAGACCAACAAATGACAAAACTAGAATTGGTTATAATTGGAGGTTACTAATGCAAGTACTAGTAAAGGTTTTGAAAAAGAAGGTATAGGAAATACAAATGTGAAAAACACTAGCAAGCAAATGGAATCAGTAAAGCAAGAAGGGAATCAGACTTCAACAATACATAGAAGAAGCTATGATAGGAACTAGAACAGGTTTGATGGCTATTGCTTCTTTTGTTACAAGTATGGACATAAAGTTGCTTTTTGAAATGCCTTTTCAAGAAACATAATTGCACATAACAGTCATGAAAAATATAGGTTTGATTATGGAAGAAGGCATGATAGAACCATTCAAAAAAGTGTGAACAATTCCTATAAAAAATTTGATGTTTTAAGGTTTGAGGGTGAATGTCATAGGTGTAATAGAACGACCAACCCTTGGTATGATAAAGAATGTAAAATTGCTAGGAAATCCATTATGGATTCTTCTAATGAGCCCTTAAAACTCGATAAGATAAATACATACAAAGCCCTAATTAAAAGGAAAAAAATATACTATATCAATAAAAGTCAAGAGAAACTTTCACAACTATACAAGTTGGATCCTAAGAAGTTCTGGAGCCAAATTCTAAATCGCAATACTAAAGAAAATAATAGGATTCCCTTAAGGGACTGGAATTCCTACCTTAAAAGTATTTACAAGTTCCCTAATGCCATGGACACCATTCCTATTGTCCCTACAAAGGAAGAATTTTTTTCTTTAGAGGACATAGAGTTCAGGGTTAAGAGGCTCGCAAATGCGAAAGCTAAGGACATTGAAGGCTACCAAGCTGAATTTTTTAAAATCGGAGGGTCAATCCTTATCCCTCACATACAAAATCTCTTCAATTTAGTAGTCAAGTAGGGCTTCCCTGAACCCTGGATGCAAAGCCTCATTGTTCCTATTTTTAAAAATGGGAATAGAAACATTCCCTCTAATTATAGGACCATTATGATTAGCCATATTTTAGCCAAGCTTTATGGAATTATTTTGGAAAAGAAGATTAGCCTTTAGCTATAAAGTCATGGTAAAGAGCTAAAGGCCAGACTGGGTTTAGGATATATCATTCAACTGTGGACCATCTTGTTACCTTTAGGATCATTGCAGAGGAGTTCTGCAATACTAAAACCAATATGTTTTATTGTTTTGTTGACTTTAGAAAATCTTTTGACATGGTTCCTAGGAAAAACCTTTGGAATAGGTTGGAAGAGATAAAAGTGCCTCTCGAGTTGAGGGATGCTACAATAAGGATGTATGAGAATGTTATTGCTAAGTTTAAAAATAGTGAGGGTTGGTCAAAAGAGATTAACTGCAATATCAAAGTCAAACAAGGTTGTCCCTTGTCCCCTACCCTTTTTGGCATATACATTGACAAATTAGAATAATGCTTGGAAAAAGTAGGTTGTGTCAGCCCTACTCTCACTGGTATAGTCATCAATCTTCTTCTTTATGCTGATGATAGCGTTCTTATGGCAAGGAGTCCCCATGATCTTGAAAACCAACTAATAATCCTGAAGGAATGTTTCTCCAATATGGGTATGACTGTTAATACTGATAATACTAAGGTCATGATTATTAAATCCAATAAGATCCCTTATGATACCTTTGTATATGACAACAACAAATTGGAGGAAGTTACTTCATACAAATATCTTGGAATTGATATTCACCACAAGCTCAATTGGAATTATAGCATTGAGAAAAGGATTATTGGGTGATGAAAATATTATTATGGGCTTGGAATCAATTGTAAATCAGCTGATCTTTGGAGTTAGGATAAGAAGAAACTCCTCTTTGAGACTCTTGTTACACCTTTAATTCTTTATGGATGTGAAATCTGGGGTTGTAGTATATCTCATGAATCCTGGAGAAAGATAGAGCAAATACAAAAGAATTTTATAACCTATAATCTCAAAATTAAAGGAAATACACCCTATCCCATCCTCCTATTAAAATCAAGCCTCTCCCCCATTGAGAGCATGGCTATGAATAGATACCTAATGTATAAGAACAAGTTAAACAACATGGAAGACACGAGGCTACCTAAATTTCTTCAAAATCAAGTCATAACCACCATTGACTCAAGCGAGGATGGAATAAAGACACCTGATCTTGGCTAAACTATTGGGGAATCATGGAAGAAATAATTTTGTAGAATAAAGATACTATTAAAAAAAACGTCAAATCAAAATTTAAGGAAAAAATGTGGTGTGATAAAGAGTTAGAGGAAAAAAGAAAATTAAGGTATTATAAATATGTAATCAACCCTAATCTATAAGATCAAAATTGTCTATCTGTTTTGCCAAGCGTAAAGAAAAAAATAATCATTTCTAAGATAAGAACAAATTTTCACGAGCTCCATAGTGAAACTGGGCGTTGGTGAAATCCTAAAACACCATGGGATGAAAGAGTGTGTCACCTTTATGGAACTAAAAGGGTTGAAGATGAAAATCACTTTCTCTTAAATTGTCCAACCTATACCCATATTAGATCTTATTTTCAAAATATTTATCACACTACCAACCTTACTAACATCTTAACTCAACAAAAGTATGGTGATCTTTGAAAGCTTCTCTTAATGCTTTTCGAGCATAGAAACAAAATTCTAAAGAATCACAAGTAATCACTTACCCTCTTAAGGTCCGATAGACCAATTCGGTCTTAGTGGACATTAATCATCATCATCATCAATAATTTTGGACATGTGTCAAGAAATTGTCCAATGAAATTTCAGAAATATGTTGAACCTAATTACGCTAATGTGAAATCTAGATGGTGGAAAAAGAAAAGTGACCATTTAGAATTTGAAAAATGCACTCTATCTTTACAAGCTGATCATAAAGTAAAATGGTGTGTAGATAGTGGATGTTCAAAACATAGGACAGGAAGAAAACATAACTGTGTTACATTAGATGAAGGAAAAGAAGGTACAGTCACTTTTGGTAATGAACAATCAACTAGGATAATTGGAAGATGTATTGTGTGTCTGAATAACAAAAATATTATGGATGAAAATGTCTTGCTGGTTGAGGATATGGAACACAATTTATTGAGTGTAAGTCAAACTTGTGATAAAGGGAATTATATGATTTTTGATTCTAAAAATTGTCAAATAAGAGATGTCAAAACAAATAGGTTAGTTGGAACAACTACAAGAACACTGACCAACATTTACATACTAGATGAGAAAAAGGAAAATTGATATCTTGGGAATGAAGATGAAAATTGGTTGTGGCACAAAAGGCTTGGGCATATTAACTTTGAAAATCTGATCCAGTTAAACAAAAAGGAAGCTATAAGAGATTTACCTGTCATGAATAATCTTACTAGTTCTATTTGCAAACAGTGTCAACATGGTAAACAAACTAGAGTTAGGTTTAAGACCAAAGAACACTCTACAACAAAACCTTTGGAAAGAATACATGTTGATGTTTGCAGACCTATGAGGAAAACAAGATTAAATGGTGAAAGATATTTTATGTTATTTGTGGATGACTTTACTTGGATGACTTAAATGTTTCTGTTGAAAAAGAAGCCTGAAACATTCAATTATTTTCAAATTTTCAAAGAATTGATTGAAAATGAAAAATGAAATTGACATGAAAATTAAATTCTTAACATCAGACAATGGGGGAGAGTTTGTTTCTAAATAATTTAATAAGTATTGTGATGATAATGGTATCAAAAGACATTTTTCTATTACTGAAACACCTCAACAAAATGGTGTTGTTGAAAGGAAAAATAGAACTGTTATGGAGATGACAAAAACAATGCTAAATAAATCTAAGCTGAGTAACATACTTTGGCCTCAAGCTGTCCATATTGCTATTCATATTCTGAATATAAGCTTGTTGAGAAATAACTATGAAAAAACACCTTATTAGTTATGGAAAGGTAGGCTAGCAAGTGTAAAATACTTTAGAATCTTTGGTAGTAAGTGTTACATAAAGAAAGTTGATAAAAATATGGGAAAGTTGGATTCTAGAACTGATGAAGGTATTTTAGTTGGATATTCATGCTCAAGAAAAGCTTATAAGTGCTAAAATTTCAGATTGGAGAAAGTTGTTGAAGCCATAGATGTTAAATTTGAAGAATCTTCATTTTTAAAATCCAAAATTGAATAGAAATATCATCATACATATGAAATATATGACAAACTAAAAATGGAAGAAGAATCAAGTGATATAGAGGAAACTAAATCAGCTAACAATGAAAATCTGATTCCTACTTTGGTGCAGGGGTCAACTCCATCTAAGACTCCAAACAAAAGGTTACAAAAAAATCGTCTTGAAGAGAAAATCATTGGTGATATATATGCAGGTGTTGAAACTAGAAGCAAAAGGAAAGAATCTAGTTCAAATAATGAACATGTATCATTACTCTCTTTGTTTGAACCCAAGAATGTTGAAGAAGTAGTCAATGATGAATACTGGATGAAAGAAGAGATTAGTCACATAGAAAAGAATGAGACATGGGAATTGGTTCCTAGACCTTTAAATAAGAATGTTATTGGGGCTAAATGGGTCTTCGGAAATAAGTTGGATGAAGCAGGTAAGGTGACTAGAAATAAAGCTAGACTGGTTTGTAAAGGGTATGCATAGGTAGAAGGCATAGATTATGGAGAAACTTATGCTCTCGTTGCAAGAATGGAATCCATTAGGCTGATTTTGGATTATGCTAGTTCCAAGAACATTAAAGTTTATCAAATGGATGTAAAATCTGCATTTTTAAATGGTGAATTAGAGGAAGAAGTATACATGGAACAACCAGATGGGTTTCAGGTGCAAGAAGAAGAAAATAATGTTTACAGGTTGAAAAAGGATTTGTATGGGCTAAAGCAAGCTCCAAGAGCTTGGTATTCTAGGATTGATAAATACTTAAGGTAGCAAGGATACAGAAAAGGCAACACTGGCAGTAATCTTTATATTAAAGAAGAACATGATAGCTTCGTCATTGTTGAGATTTATATAGATGATATTATTTTTGGGAGTGATAATGATCAACTTAGCCAACAGTTTGTTGAAAGTATGCAGAATGAGTTTGATATGTCCATGCTTGATGAAATGAAATTTTTATTAGGTCTTCAAATCACTCAATCTTATGAAGGTATTTTCATTTCTCAAACTAAATATATCAATTAAATTCTCAAGAAATTTCAAATGGAGGATTGTAAACCAGTTGGAACTCCCATGGTTACTGGATTTAAGTTAATTCAAAATGATGATTTTGAAAATGTTGAGCAGACAATGTACATATCTATGATTAGGAGTCTTCTATATGTTACAGCTACAAGGAATGATGTTCTGCATGCAGTTTTTCAAGTTGCTAGGTTTTAGGCCTCTCCTAAATCTTCTCATTTACTTGCAGTCAAAAGGATCCTCAGATATCTTAAGGGCAAAGTAGAGTATCGTTTATGGTATTCTAAGGGTAATCATATTGATTTGTATTCTTTCATTGATGTTGATTGGGAAGGCTGTGTTGATGACAGGAAGAGTACTAGTGGAGCAACATTCTATCTTGGAGGATGTCTGGTGAGTTGGTCTAGCAAGAAACAATCAACAGTTTCCATTTCTACTGCTAAGGAAGAATACATTGCAGCTGCAAATTGTTGCACTCAGGTTCTATGGATGAAAAAAATGTTATTATAAATACACATTCATTATGATGCTCCCATTCCTATTTTCTGTGACAACACGAGTGCCATTAGTATCTCTAAAAACCTAGTTATGCTCCAAAATGAAACACATTCCTATTAAATTTCATTTTATCCGAGAGAAGGTTTTAAGAAACATCATTAAGCTGGAGTATGTTAGTACGAAACATCATATTGCTAATATATTTACTAATCCCTTACCTAAAATACAATTTGAAAGTCTCAGGGATCAATTGGGGGTTTTCCTTATTTAATTATCTTTCTCTTTCGTTATACTGATGATTGCAGGTTTCCATGGTGCATCTTTCATCTCTGTTATTATAATTTTTTCCCCTCTACAATACTTTTTCCTGGTTGGTTACAGTTTGCACAGATTCATGTCTTTTTGATAGGGGGAGTTGATGTTATTTCAGTTGTTGTACATATGATCTTCTCTTGGAATTTCTGATAGGAGGAGTATGATTGATCATTTTCCATCGATGACAAAAGGGGGAGAATAGGTTTAAGTTTTCCATCAATGTCAAAGGGGGGAGTTCGTTGGCCAGTTTGCACAGAGTGAATGAGCATTGGCATTGTTGCCATTGATGTCAAACTTCTCATTATTGCATTTATGAGTAAGAGTTTGATTTGATTGTTATTGGACTAGAAACTCAATTAACCCAATGAACGGGTGGTCAAAGGATTAGTTGAAAATGACAAGAAAAGTGCATTATAAGTTATATCACCAAAGCTCACATGTTAAGGAAGTTTTTCAATTAAGAGGAGTTATACTTTTGTGATAAGTGAGACAAAAGTTAACATTGATAGCTACATCAACTAATGTAAAAACTTTATGATCTTAGTAAAAGTGAAAGATAAAAACAGAGAGAACATAGTGTGTTCAAGAACTCGGTGATGAGTATTTTAGTTGAAGAAAAATGTAGAGGGTAATACACGTTTTTTTCTTGGAACTATGTTTCTCACTTGCCGAAGAGAAAAACATAGAGATTCAAAAACGTTTTTTTCTTGGAACTCTGTTTCTCATTTGTCGAAGAGAAAAACGTAGAGATTCAAAAATATTTTTTCTTGAAACTCTGTTACTCATTTGCCGAAGAGAAAAACATAGAGATTCAAAAAGCATTTTTCTTGGAACTCTGTTGCTCATTTGCCGAAGAGAAAAATTTAGAGATTCAAAAACGTTTTTAATTGGAACTCCATTATTCATTTGCTGGAAATAAAACACAGGGGTAAATGTGTTTGAGACAATTAGAAAGTGAAAAGGTATGTGTTTGGTTTCTTGATTGTGAAAATTCCAGAGGTTAATAGTTGATTTTATCCTTAAATGAGAAATGCACGGAGAAGAGGTACACTCTGATGTTGCAGATTGTATGGTTGTTTTTACAATGAATAAACTCTGATATAGATCTAGAATAGAGGTATGAAATGCTTGATTGATTGAGGAATTACATCTAAGGTAAATGCATTAAATAGTTAAAGGTTGTCTTTGTAATTCAAATATACATTAAGGTCATTATTTATTGCAATGACGATTATCTATAGATTTGATTTCCAGGTTTATAACAGAGTAATCATGAAAAAATTGAGTTGATCAGTTTTGGCATTGACAGAGTGTGAACAGAGTTTCATGTGAGTAGGATGCGTGTTAGTTGAAAACAATAACAGGTTTGGCAAAGATGGAATTGATGGTTACAAGTTTGTTTTCACATAAAGAAATGAACAAAAGGATATTGACAGTTTAAGAAGAGTGTATGAAACAGTTTGAAGCCAGTACTAAGGGAGGAAGGGAGGAGCTAGGGAGACTAACCATCTCATTGCAAGTTGAAGCTTGCATTCACACAGTAGAAGTTGTCTTTCAGTAGATGCTGAAGATAAAGAGGTAGTAGCCTCATCTGAGTAGTTTCTCAGACAAAATTTGATGTAACTAAAGTAGCTTGCTTTCTTTACATCCACAACAAGAAGAAGAGGTTTTTCCCTTTATGGGTTTCCTCATAAATATTTTGTGTCTCTGTCCATTTCATGTCATTGATGGTTACTAATTCATTTTCACTGAGACAAATATTTACTAGTTTTTAAGCTGCATTAAAGAAGTCATCTGTGTTAAAGAGATAAAAGTGAAAATTGTGTATACAACTGATTCACCACACCCCCTCTCAGTTGCTCAACTTATCCAACATCCGTAAGGTGTTTCAATACTTTGGAGTTCAGGAAATTTGAGGGCTTGCTGAAAGAAGAATCACAAAGTATGGATTTGCGATTCAACCTCAGTCGTTGATCGTGAGGAGAACATGTGGAAACAGATCAAGGAATTTGAAAATTAGGAGTCCAGAGGTTAGTGGATGAGAGCGCTAAAGTTTCACTAAGTCATGAAAACTGAACCATAGTGGGGTCGGTGAATCTTAGGAGACATGTGGTAGAAGTCTGGAGATTTGGATAAAAGAACTTTGAGAAAAGTTGAAGGAGGAGTTATGGATATCCCCGAATCCCGAATCGCGGGGAAATAGACCCATGGTCATAACCGTGGTTATTTGAGAAAATGACCTGTGTGTGTGGTTAGAGTGGTTTCGGGTGCTTGTAGGGACCCAAGGATTCGCTCTGACTTAGTACTTCGAATGATCCAAGACTAGGAGGTCGAGAATCCCTTAGGAGGGAGGGGGTTTGCGTCACAGTTCCTCTCATGTTCTTTAATCGTTTTGGACACACAACGAATGACATGTCCATTTTGAGTGAGCACTCCATCAAGTCATTCTTTGCATGCATTTGTACATACCACAAAACTTTCATTTGGGTCAGCAATAGTTAGAATAGATGCACTAGTAAGTAATTCTTTCAACAAATTAAAGTTCTCTTCACACTCAAATGTCCAATCAAATTTAATTCCCTTATTTTTCAAAGAAGTGATGGGATGAGAAATCTTAGAGAACCCTTCTATAAATATTCTATAGTAACCAGCTAATCCCATAAAATATCTAACTTCTGAAACATTCCTGAGTGTTGGCCATCCTCTAATGGATTCAATCTTATCTGTGTCTACTGTTGTACCTTGTTCTGAAATAATGTGCTCCAAGTAATGGATTTTTTCTTGGAGAAAATAAAACTTACTCAGCTTGGCATACAACCGATGTTCCCTCAGCACTTGCAATACCAATCTTAGGTGATTTCCATGCTCTTCCTCTGACTTATAATAGAAAAGTATGTCATACAAGAATACTATGACAAACTTATCCAAGTAATTTATGAATATGCCATTCATTAAGAACATAAATACAGTTGGTGCATTAGACAATCCAAATGGAACCACTACAAATTCATAATGCCCATACATGGTTCTAAACGATGTTCTATTCATGTGTTCTTCCTTGATTCTTACATGGTGGTACCATGATCTCAAGTCTATCTTTGAAAATATATTTTCTCCTCTTAGCTGATCAAAGAGGTCATCAATTATGGGTAGGGGGTACTTGTTCTTTATAGTGGATTTATTCATATGTCGAAATTCAATACACATCCTCAAGGTTCCATCCTTCTTTTTGATAAAGAGTAATGGTGCTCCCCAAGGTGAAACACTTGAACGTATGTATCCTTTCTTCAACAATTCTTCCAACTTCATTTGTAATTCGTATAACTCTAGTGTACTCATTATTTAAGGTTTTTTTGACATCAGGGAAGCTCCTAACACTAAATAAATAGAGAAATATATCTCCCTTTTTGGTGGAAACCCTTGTATTTCTTGGAATACATCTTCAAATTCTTGTAGTACCAAGACATCCTCAAGGCTTGGCCACTTTGTCTTTTCTGGCTCCTCCACATGGGTTGCATATAATTGACATCCTTTTATGAAACATCTCTTCAGTTGTAAGGTTGAATTCTCCCTTATAGAGATGGGTCTTGGAACTCCTTTCATAGTGCTATGTTTTTCATCTCCACCAAGACATGTAAATGTATTGCTATGACAATCTAGGACAACATGATTCTTGTCCAACCAATCCATTCCAATTGGAATATCATAAGACCCCAATGGTATAATATTTAGATCAACATTAGTATTCACACCATTAATAAATATGGAACAACCTCTAACCATGCCATGGATTCTCCTTTTGGTTCCAGTGGCTAGCTGGACCAAACTTGATTTTCCAAGCTTACTTTTATCCAAATGTAAACTTTCCACTATTTTAGGATAAATGTAACAATGAATTTCTCCTGAATCAATTAAAATAGAAACATGATAATTTATGATCTCACCTTCCACCTCGATCATATTGGATTGCTACTCTTCTTGTCGATCATCTAAGGCTGCATAAATCCTTCTCATTTATTCTAATGTTGTAGCCTCTTGGATGTTGTGCACATTATTCACTCTGTCCTTTCTATGTGGGAAATCCTTGTACAAGTGATCTTCTTTGCATCCTCAACATGGGATTCATGGTCTTCCCCTTGTTCCCAAGGAGTCTTCTTTCTTGGATTCATCCTCAGCATACTGGTCTTGATGATTTTTATTAGGTTCATTTCTTTTGAAAGGAGGTTTGAATCCTTTCTTCCTCTTATCAGACTTCTACTTCTTCTTATCCTTTCAAGACTTCTGCATGGATTCTCTGCCCTGGCCTTGCTCATACAAGTAATTAGCCTTCCAAATGGTATCAATCAAGGTATTGGGCTCATCATACCAAATATTTTCTTTATAAAAGGATGGCAGTCCACTCAAAAACCTACGTATTTTCACCCTCTCATCATTTATGAACCCTACATACTTTAATAACCCCAAGAACTTCTTCTCATACTCTGCCATGGTTGCGCTTCCCATTTTAAGCTCAAATAAATCCTACATTTTCTTGTCATATAAGTTCTCTGAGAGGTAATCCTTCTAAAAATACTTCTTAAACTGCTTCCAAGTGATCCTATTCTCATTAATATGCTCAACTTTCTTCAATCTATCCCACCACATAGGAACTTTACCATGTAAATGGTAGGTGGAAATAATGGCTCCTAGGTTTGATGAATAGTTATGCAATTGAAAATATCTCCTGAGTCCAAGTAACCATGCCTCAACATCATCTTCCCTTTCCCTTTCACCATCAAAGGATGGTGGGTTAATATTCCTCAACTCTCCTTGCAAAGTATCCAATTCATGCCTCCTTCTTCGGTGCCTATTAGGAGACACCTATGGACTACTTATAGAATCTCCAGATGCATAAATTCTCCTTGTTGAGTAGGGAGGTGAGTGATGTATATGAGTTCTTCTAGAACATATTGAATAAACAGTTCTTCCACAACCATATCTTCTTTCATGATACCTTCCTTCTACCTCTTGTTTTGAGTTTGATCCCCTCTTTGTTTTCCTCTGCAATTGGGTTAAGCTTTGAATCACTTGAGAATTTATATGATTTTTTTCTCTCATCGGCCTCTCATTGTCTACTTTGTAACTCTGCACTTCTATTTTCAGGCTTCTTACAGTCTCTATCAATGTTTCTTGCTCCCCTCTAGCCTTTTTTCCGTTGGATTTTCTCTCTGCATTACCAACTCTGATATTTTGAACTTCAACCTCTTTATATGGCTAGAGGCTCCCTAACCTTCTTCCATTTCTCAAATCTTCACTCTTATACCGAACTGATATTTTTACGCCTCCTAATTTTGTAAAATGTGCAAGTGACCATTTTTTTAGAATTATGCATATTATAAACAGAATTTTCCAAACAATGTGACAGGTTTTTTTTCTTCTCAAATCATGATGAACATATTATAATTCTCCACCATATAACACTTCCATGTTATCATTTAGTTGATACATAATTCAATTATTTGCAAGTGCTTTCATCAAACCCCTTTCCATGTGGCCACAACTCGAAACCAAAGTCAGTCATTCCTTAGCACCTCACTCTGTGTCCTTTCACACTGGAGCTTGCATGAACAACATAACCGAGGGTTCGGTTACCTCCTAGGGCCTTTTTACCTTATCATGAGACCCATGCTAGGACCAAGTCGTCTGGACTTTGGCCTTCATTTTTTCTCTATTGCCAACTTCCAATTCATCTCAGAGCTACACTTCATCGAATTATTCACTAACTCCACTTGCAAGGAGAAGACGAATGCGATTTGATCTCCCGTTGAATGGATGAACTCAACACCAGTTTGAGACTTCAATGGGAATAAACAATCACAACTTGATAAAATGTTTATATGGAAGAAACTCCACCAATTTGGAGATTCAGTGCTCTAGGGCTCTGAGACATTCTGTTCCCGTGTCTATCAACTTCTCCAGAGTGAAAATCCTCTAAAGTAATTACTCTGATCCTCCTAATTCTTGATCCAATAATTGAGAAGGGTCCCAAATGAATATTAGATCGATGATATGTGTGCCTTCACAACTTTGGGCTTCGACACTTTTCACTGGCAGAAACTTGGGCACCCTTGGATACCATACTCTTGGAGCTAAAATGACATGCTAACATCACCTAGTGTGATGTGGAACCGTGGCACATGTGCCACACGTCACTAAAAAATGGATATATCAGGGTTTAAAAGGTGCTAAATATGGGTGACACGTGTCCCAACACAACCCCCTGCAATGTGGCAAAATTCATGTCATCAATCAAATCTGAGACTCTGGGACTTCGGGCTTCGGACGTTTCTGGATTCCAACACACTCTACCTCCTAGATAGACAAACATCAAACTGAAACCAATGTCTCACACTCCTCCCATAGCTAATGACTGTGATTAACTCTGGGCTTCAGGCTTCGAGGCTTCTCGCTCTAGATGACCCCCACACTTTCAAACTATCGAACACTGAATTCGCGAGGTTATGAAGTTCCAAAATTATTCTATCCTTCCACCCTTACTAGATATGGTGGTTGACATATGTCCAAAGTCCTTCCATAGATCTAACGGTCGACGAGACTTCGGGACTTTGACGCTCCGAGACTCTGGGTTATCGCAGTTCATCAAAGTTTAAAACTTCCGTAGTGAAAACTCCCGAAGTGGTAAATGTCGGTTGACCACGATCAACGATGGAGACCCCTCTACACCTCCCATCAGATCAAATGGCTAATGGGGCTTCATGATTCCATCCTTTGGAAGTTCAGGTTTTTCCTCCCTACCAAATTTGTTGATCAAGTGATGATGTTCCAAAGTTCTTCCTTTCTTTCTTGGCTTCGATCGATGGTTGAGGATCAATCAACCAGATCCAACTATTGGGACATAATTCTTACCCAACCTCATGTTTTCCTCCATAGGATGACCCCTGTTCACCTGCCTTCTGAACCAACAGTCCATATCTCCCTTGATCCCACAATGGTGATCACTCCCAAATTCAAAAGGAACAATCACGATTTCACACTCCTTTACAAAATATATTCGGCGTTCCCGTTACCACGCCATTTCTCCTGAGCTTCCCAATTCCAAGTGTACTTGATATTAATGACAAGATCATGTCTAATATATCTGACCCATTCTGGCCTGGTGTTTCAACTTATGTCTTTGATACCAATATGTAACGTACCCTGTGTTGTAACAAATATTGAAATTTTGGCTTTCGGTAACTTAGGAGAGAAAACATTTATAGTGTTTAACTACCGAAAGTGTAGATGTGAGAAAATGACCATTCGTCTATCACATGCATCACTGAATGTTCTCTACCTGTCATCTTCAGTCAAATAACACCGAAATCAGCTCTAAATGCCACAATAGTACAATAGTCACAAGACAACTCACGAAAAATCCAAAGACACGGTTCATGTGAAAATCAAATAAATGTGCCATCTATTCGAGCGTTGAGTCACAAGGAAAATGAATGGAAGCATTGGCAGTTGAACGACCACATACACCAAGAATTAAGACACGTGGAGAAAAATCTCACGAGTCCGAGGTTTTTGGCTATCGGGGATTTGGCCGATGTATATATTTTAATAACTACAACCTTGATCCTATAATTCACTAAAGTATTAAAGGATAAGCCAATTTAATTAAAGAATTAGAAATATTAATGTTGACAAGTCTCATCGTGATTTTGCGACTCGAGCTACCTTCATGATTTAAGTTTCAAGTTTACGATTTTCGAAACCTCGAAAGCCTGTGTTTTAATTGTGATTAATCACAAAGCTAAAAGTGTTTTAACTGTTAATCAATCCCATCGCAATTTCATGATTCGGGATTTCTCGCATCAAGTATTATCGAAGTTCTGACACTTAAATCCACGAAAGGTTAAAGATTAATTGTTAATCATGATTAATTAAGAGATTAAGACAAATGATTATCTCCTAATTAATCCCATCACAATTTCACAATTTAGGATTCCTTGCATGTCATAACTCTTGAAGACATGATACCCAAAACCCCGAAACCCAAAAACCCAAAATTGGGACTCTAGTCATATGCAAAAAACGTCCTTGGGAAAAAAACCATTTTTCTCAGCCTTGGGTGGGCCATTTTCCGTGTTCTAATAGTGTATCAAAATCTACATATCCTAAGAGTTCTATTGGTAGCTTTAGAATTTCATGTGGAGCTTGAGAAGGCAGTCAAAAGTCCCCCGCAAGATGAGGTTCGTTTTCATAAATGTGGCGGTTTGTACTATGTTGAGTCATCATTTTCAAATGATGATTATGAGCGACTGGAGGATCATTTAGAGAAACGATCAGAGGTTTTTGTGCCTAACACATCGAATATAAAAAGCCTCTCTCAGTTTTCCTACAGGTGTCACATATTGGGAGAATGGAATCCATCTATGAGCCTTAATTTTCGGATCTCATATTTTCTTGTTTTGACACATGTTTGTAAAATGTAGTTATGAGGCAAATGAAAATGGAACTCAAGGAACTGAGAGAGGTTTTTTCTTAGAATAAATAGATGCACAAAATAATCTTTCAGTTTATACACAACTGTCTCTATTCGAGAGATACAGAGCCGTAACCGCAACCCTAGTTTTCGGTAGTTTGGCCCATTTTCTATGGTAGAAAGTTTCAGAATTGGTTGGAACTGTTGTTATCTTTTAGATTAGAGAGGATTTCGACCTCAATAGATATATGAGGCAGATTTGTAAAATTGAAAGGAGGGGGAGAGGAGTAGTACTCCTGGGTTGTAGCACTTGTTATCATGTTTAATAAAAGAGTGCAGAGCATTTTTTATCTATATCAGAGATTCTTGTGATTTTGTTTGTAGAGAATGTCTTATTGCTTCATTTTCACATCATTTCACTTGGTTTTATTTCCATTTGCTTCCCGATTTGTAACTATGTTTGTAATAGAATTCATCCATTTGTTAGATTCTCTATTGCTGGAGAAGTTATAGGTTGTTTCTTGTAGAGATATGAAGGTTCGTAATTCATCCTTGCTAGATGCTCTGTCCCAACTATCTCTTTCCACTGATTTATGCTTGGAATTCACTCATTGCTAAGTGCTCATTGCATTTTGATATGTTTTCTCTTTATTTTTCTGCCATACTTTTTATAAATCCTTCCCTCTGTAATCAACTTCTATCTTGCCTCTTCTCCATGGATTTCCATATCCGAAACACTCTTATTACTTGCTTGATCATTTGACTCCATGCCCAATGGACTACTTTCCGGTCCAACCCATCAACCCTAAAATCCCAAAACTTTTTGTTACCCACAGATCTGCCCACTGTTAAGCCTATTGAATATCCTGTTGTGACATATTTTTGAGAGATCCCTCCCGGGTTGGAAGGGGCAGTCTCCAATCAAATGTGGTTTGAGGTTATCTCGAAATTTACTTGCATGCAACCCAAGTCAAGTCCGAGTGACAAAATTTATTTCATTTAAAATGTGCTAAGGCTTGGCTCTATTACATCCTAGAACCAACTCTTGCTACAACATTTTCTGGCACCGTTGTCGGGGATGGAGGAACGAAGTTATCTTCCCTAGGATACGACAAAAAGTTCATATCTATTTCTTGATGGTGAACAAGGGATAGGCATTCAATTGCTTGTGATCATTCACCTGGCGACTCCTTGGTTCGAAGACTCTACATGATGAACTGGCGACTCCACTGGTCTCAAAATGTCGGATTCATTCACCGCTCGGATTGCTGCAAGGTTTTCTCCTCTGGACTTTACAAATTTTTATGGTTTTCCAAACATTGTTCCAGACATTAAAGTTTGGGAAGATGTCCTTCCTAAATTTGAATATGTAGACGACAATCCTGCTCAACACTTGTTTGAATTCCACAAGCTCATGGATGAATTAAATATACATCATGAAGATGTCCTCATGAAACTGTTTATGTTTTCATTGGAAAGAGATGTTAGAATTTGGTATAAATCTTTACCTCATTCCAGTATTCCTTCATTGAAAGATTTTCACATACTTTTTCATCAGCATTGTAAAAGAATCTATTCAACTGAAATACTTTTTGAAGATTGTTGTAATATAAAATTCATAAGAAAAACAGATCAAACACATCTTCTTGAAGAGGAGGAAGGAATATCAGAAATGTCTCAAGTCGATGAAGATAATCAGTATGAAGAAGAGCTGGTTGATAAAAAAGTAGGATATGATAGCTCTTGTGATCACATTCAAGAAGAAGATATTCAACATCATGGTCAACCTGCATAAGAGAAAGAAAACAATAGTTGCTTGATCTAGAAATTGCATAGACCACCTCCTCCTTTAATAGAAGAAGAGATAGATCTGCTCCTGAACAGTCATGTTGCAACCCCTTCTTACATAGACCTATAACATCCACACAGTCTTGAAGATCTTGTAGACTCTGTTTTGTTTCATGAAAAAGAGGTGGTTGTCATGTTTAACCATCCTGAAGAATGTTTGGTGTTTGAGAATGATTTAGATTTAGATGTAAAGGCTATTGATGATGAAGAAGACAATGATATTTTTTGAAATCTGTTTCAAGATCAGATTGTTGATTTTTCAATGCAGAAACCTTCAAGATTTTATTCTGATTTTCCAATATTCGATAAATATAGTGATGATGAGGATTTTAAAGATTTGTTGTCTAATGAAATTTCATCAATCCTATTTATCAACTAAGAGATGATCAGAAAAGTATGAATGCTATGGTTGAAAATAGATATGAATTTGTTGTTCAAGAGTCCAATAAAGATCCTTTTAACTTTGATACATCCTCTAAAGATATCATTGTTGGAGAGGGTGATCAGAATTTTTTTCATGATTCATATTTTCAGACTCGGTTTTCATTTGATCATTATCAAGACAGTAATGTAGGAAATGAAGAACACATCTCTTCTTCTCTCTTAAAAATTGTCAGTTGCAATAGGCCAGCATATCATAGTGATGAATTCAGATTACAAAGATATGATGAAAGAGAGCAAATAGGTTTAGATCAACAGTTGATCATGCATGTTCCCCAACAAATATTGAGCAGACCACATTTAACATTCAGATCAGTAAAGGCAGTAAGCAACAACATTTCAGTCAGTTGGAACAACAACAAAATGAGGTATTTCTATGTGACTTTTATGATCCAGTAGCAGTTTATATGGCGTCAAAATGGGGGACTGAAATTTTTATTTCCAACTTCTTGAAGTCTGAATTGCAAAACTATAAGTACCTGCTCCCAAGGCATGTTTTGGAATTTGAAGTTGCTCTTGTCATTTTTCTTCTCAAATATGGAAGCATAATTAATTTTGTTAGTCGGATACTCGCTTGGTTGATTTGGAAATTTTCCTATACTTGAACAAAGCAGTGATATCAATTAGAGTAGGTGATGTATACAAATAAGATTGAATTTGAGAATTAGAGTACATCAGTGGTTTTAAGTATGTTTCCAGTTCAGTTTGGCATCCTGTATGGTTTTGAATTAAGACATTATGACTCCATAGCCCAATGAATGCATAAGCTGTTTTTTTTTTCGGAAAGGTGCAAGTAAAGCGACAGAGTTTAGAGTTTGATAAGGAGGATTTCAGGTTTCCCAATGGATGAAGGCATGTGGTCTACTATTCTTGGTGCTTTGCAGGAAAGAACCATCCCTAGATGGAGCCTCTGTTGTAACAAATATTGAAATTTTGGCTTTCGGTAACTTAGGAGAGAAATTTTTTATAGTGTTTAACTACCAAAAGTGTAGATGTCAGAAAATGACCATTCGTCTTTCACGCGCATCACTGAATGTTCTCTACCTATCATCTTTAGTCAAATAATGCAGAAATCAGCTCCAAATGCCACAACAATACAACAGTCACAAGCCAACTCATGAAAAATCCAAAGACATGGTTCATGTGAAAATCAGAGAAATGTACCATCTATTCGAGCATTGAGTCATAAGGAAAATGAATGGAAGCATTGGCAGTTGAACGACCACATACACCAAGCATTAAGCCACATGGAGAAAAATCTCACGAGTCCATATTTTTTGGCTTTTAGGGATTTGGCCGACGTAGATATTTTAATAACTACAACCATGATCCTTGAATTCACTAAAGTATTAAAGGATAAGCTAGGTTAATTAAATATTAAGAAAGATTAAGGTTGACAAGTCTCAACGTGATTCCACGACTCAAGCTTCCTTCGTGATTTAAGTTTCAAGTTTGTGATTTATGAAACCCCAAAAGCCTATGTTTTAATCGTGCTTAATCACAAATCTAAAAGTGTTTTAACTATTAATCAATCCCATCACAATTTCGTGATTCAGGATTTCTCGCGTCAAGTATTATCAAAGTCTCGACACTTAAATCCACGAAAGGTTAAAGATTAATGTTTAATCGTGATTAATTAAGAGATTAATACAAATGATTATCACCTAATTAATACCATCGTGATTTCACGATTTTGGATTCCTTTCATGTCATAACTCGTGAAGAAATGATACCCAAAACCCCGAAACCCGAAAACCCGAAATTGGGACTCTAGTCATATGCAAAAAACGTCCTTGGGAAAAAAACCATTTTTCTTAGCCTTGGGTAGGCCATTTTCCGCATTCAAATAGTCGATCGACATCTTGAGATCCTAATATTTCTAGTGGTATATTCATAACTTCATTTGGATATTAAGAAGGTAGTCAAAAGTCCCCCGCAAGATGAGGTTCATTTTCAGAAATGTGGCATTTTTACTGTGATGAGTCATCATTTTCAAATGATGATTTTGAGCGACTGGAGGATCATTTTGAGAAACGGTCAGAGATTTTTGTGCCTAACACACCGAATATCAAAATCGTCTCTTAGTTTTCCTACAGGTGTCACATATTTGGAGAATTGAATCCATCTCCGAGCCCTAATTTTTGGATCTCATATTTTCCTATTTTGACACATGTTTGTAAAATGCAGTTATGAGGCAAATGAAAATGGATCTCAGGGAAAGGAGAGAGGTTTTTTCTCAGAATAAAAAGATGCACAAAATAATATTTCCATTTATACATAGGTGTCTCTATTTGAGAGATACAGAGTTGTAACCACAACCCTAGTTTTCGACAGTTTGACCCATTTTCTATGGTAGAACATTTCAGAATTGGTTGTAACTGTTGTTATCTTTTAGATTAGAGAGGATTTAGACCTCAATAGATATATGAGAAAGATTTGTAAAATTGAAAGGAGGGAGAGAGGAGTAGTACTCCTAGGCTATAGCACTTGTTATCATGTTTAATAAAAGAGTGCAGAGCATTTTCGATCTATATCGGAGATTCTTGTGATTTTGTTTGTAGAGAATGTCTTATTGCTTCGTTTTCACATCATTTCACTTCGTTTTATTTCCATTTGTTTCCTGATTTGTAACTGTGTTTGTAATGGAATTCATCCGTTTGTTAGATTCTCTGTTGCTGGATAGGTTATAGGTTGTTTCTTGCAGAGATATGAATATTTAGAATTCATCCTTGTTATATGCTCTATCCCAACTATCTATTTCCACTGATTTATGCTTGGAATTCACTCATTTCTAAGTGCTCGCATTTTGATATGTTTTCTCTTTATTCTTCTGCCATACTTTTTATAAATCCTTCCCTCTGTAATCAAATTCTATCTTGCCTCTGCTCCATGGATTTTCATTACTAAAACACTCTTATTACTTGCTTGATCATTTGACTCCATGCCCAATAGACTACTTTCCGGTCCAACCCATCAACCCTAAAAACCCAAAACTTTATGTTACCCACAGATCTGCCCACTGTTAAGCCTATTGAATATCCTGTTGTGACATATTTTCGAGAGACCCCTCTTGGGTTGGAAGGGGTGGTCTCCAATCAAAAGTGGTTTGAGGTTATATTGTAATTTACTTGCATGCAACCCAAGTCAAGTCCGAGTGACAAAATTTATTTCATTTAAAATGTGCTAAGGCTTGGCTCTATTAAAACCTAGAACCAACTCTTGCTACAACACCCAGCCTCCCACAGGCCAGGCACGATAACTTTGAGTCCCCTTCTGAAACTAATTTGAATTCTGATATATTATTGATTACTAAATATGCATGAAATATTCACATGCATTGATTAAGATTCATGCTACAACATAAAATAAATGAAACATATGTCATGCACAACAGTAACCCAACCATAGACATTGTTGTTCCAAGTCTTAACAACAATTTCACCCCCGATTCAGGGCTATGAATCCACAAGGATGGTTTGAGAGTGTTACTTGGATTCCCAAACCATTCAGCACTCAAGCTCTCACAAGATTCTCAACACCCACAACAATCCAAAGTACACCAGCTCTCTTCTATCCAACTTGCACAACACAAGAGAATGGACCCCTTCTATGCCATGCAATCCCTCAGGATTTCCATTTCCTTCTAGGGTTCCAATATAGATGATCCAAAATCTCAATGTTGGGAATCTTAGGACTCACAGATATGAGAAAAAATGAGCACATACCAAAAAATCTCAGACATGCAAGTCTTGATTCATGGATGGAATACACCAACAATCCCTACAACCAACAATACCATGGATGCTCTTCAATAGTTATATTTTCTTTCCCAAGCCAAGACACGAATGATGAAAGATGAGTGGGTGAAAGAATGAATGGAGTGAAATCCCAATTAAAGCTGTGAACAATGAGAAAAAGAGCAAATGAGTGAAGAAGAAGAAACCACCAGTAGAACCCCCACCCCATAATAAAGATTGGTCTATGTAATTCTTGGAATCAAGGAACCACTTGGCCTTCCTCCTAAGAAGCTCACGTAATTGTTATTATCCATTAAAAAAAATTGGTAAATAAAATATAAAATAAATACTTATTCCCTTAAGCCTCCTCTCTTGTGGAATCATACCCCCTATAACGCTTTTCCTTGTTTGTGTAGTATCCAGTGATGTATGTATTAATAATAATGATAAAAGCATTACATTTCCTAGGCACACTGGCCTCTTTCCATTGTTTGGGAACTTTATCCTTTCATGGATTAAAAAAATACATTATTTAATATGGGGCTCAAAACCCTGGGTGTTATTGTCATCCTC